>BLKR01015259.1:0-88446 GCA_011170035.1 Teleogryllus occipitalis | reverse complement strand
TGGAATCTACTGGACTTTTTGTGGTAAAATTGTTTTTAATGCATTGCTGGTAATGCATTGCTTTAATGCATCGGGGAACATTTTGTAACTTTCATGGTCGCAAGTGGTCGCAGCGGCAATTCAAGGTTGAAATATACCTATTTTTAATTGGCGTTTTTTTTTTCTAACAAGCTTGGCACTTCGAGGTCTAAAAAAGTTACAGTCATTTTTATGCAATACTTCTTTTCGCTGAAATTACAGGTTATTAGTGTAATCCATTTTAATACTTCGTTTGGTAGGCTTTCGTCTGATAAAATTGAAACTAAAATTATGTACAACTTCAAACTACATGAGAAATCTCATATAAAACAAAGATGTATGATAAGATGTTAATATACTGAATAATGAAAAATATAAGACGTTTGTGTTTACTTCTAATTTTGTTTCTTTCTTGCAATGTGCGATTTTCGACCCATGTCAGCCCACAGTGCGCCACCGCGCTCGCCTGGCCGCTGCCTCGCGGATCTAGCAGCGAGAGCGAGGGCGGGGGCGGAGGCGATCGTCCACCCGCGCGCAGGCATGACGTCTGCGCCGCCGAGGGAGAGGTGGCCGTCGGACGGGGGAGGGGTTCGGTTGAAAACGCGATACGCCGCCAAGCTCCAGACGGAGCGGGGGTGGAGAGGGGGGCAGCGGGGTGGTACGAGGCCGAGGCGAGGTGCGACGGGGAGGGGCCGGCGAGCCGAGCCTCCAGGTGAAAGCTGGCCCGCGGCGCCGCTACACGGATCTGTCTCTTCGGCGGCGACCGAATGTGGGTCGCCCGACGGCCGCCGCGGTAGCTCCGGGTTTTCCCGCCTCACCACCACCCCACCCTTCCCCTCCGCCCCCTCGGTCCCCGACGCCATCCACACCCGCACTCGGGAGGCGGACTGCGATCCGCTCCCGTACGCCGCCTAGCTTCCTGACAGTCTCCACCGAGTCTGTTCTCGGGAGATCCGGCTCCAAGTCCATTCATAATGGCGCACCCAGAGGTGGGGGCTCCTCGTAAGGCGTTACCCCCATGGAAGCCGATTATACAATTTTAAAATTAGCTTTTATGAATGTTCTATTCAAACAAATATAATTTTACACGTAAGTTGTTTACGATAAAATATTAACTATAACTAGGCTGCGGATATTGCATTTTTGAATTTTTTTCCCCTTAAACGTAATGATATGCATGAAGCACCCAAATTCATTTCTTATTGTTTGGGATCGATGTACAAGTCCTTATAGTGCATATTTATTTGGGATATTTTATTGGGCATATTTTCATTTTAAGAGTATATATTTGCATATTTTACATTTTTTATTTTTTTTTATTTTTTGTTCCATCATAAAATTAGGAGGAACGTTGAGATGGCTTTTGAGTTTGTATCATATCTGTGTGGCTAGAGCGGTACAGTTCATCAAGAAGTCGATTCAAAGATGACCGTCGGAACGAAATATGTCCGACTGAACTCGGTAGCAAAGGCATTCAACAATTTGTCAGGACCAATAGGACGAGTCTTAACAGAAGAAATGAAGAAAATTCAAGAAAAAAATCTTGGTTTGAGAACGGTGAAAAAGTTATTTGGTATTTTACAGGGTGAAAGACATGGTGTTGAAAATTACACAACTAAAGAAATTGAATCTTTTAAGTATTGTCCCCTAAACTCAAGCAAAGTTGAAAGAACTTTGTATAAGAACATTCTTGCGAGCAATAAAAATTATTCATCTCAGAAAATTTGGAAAAATATATTACAACCTCTCGCAATTGAAATTAAATTTAAATGTTAATGATACACACTGAATTTAACTATTTTGTAGAAACTAAAACACGCACTTCTCTCTGTGTATTTTTTTTTTACGTTTTCTCTGTTTTTATTTTTCTTTCTAATATTTTCCTATTTTTGTAATCATAATTGCATGCATATTTTCAGGATTTTTGGTACATATGAATCCGCACCCTAACTAGGAGTCAACAAAAAAATACATTTTATATTTAGCATAAATGAAAAATCCTTATAAAGAAAATATGAATACGGCTGGACACTGTTCCTGACCCCCCCCCCTCTCCGAGAAAAATTCTCAGTGCGCCTCTACTCAATCACACCGTTACTAGTTACCACACTTTTTTTCCATTCATAAACACTAATTCCAGAGAAACATTCCTCGAGTGTTACGCTCATTCAGATTTACCTTCTTCTCGTCCTTGTTATACTCTTTACATTATTGGGTTTCACTTTCACTCCCCCAAAAAGGCTTGTTTTTTTCCTGTGTGTATTTCAGAGTCACGCTTACAAATCTCTCATAGAAACGCTTCTTTTAAGTTTCTTCATCTATCTTATGAGAGATACCGTTGCCCCATTTACTCGGCGTTGTTCAACCTTCCGAGAACAGAAATGCCACTTCCTCTCCACTTGGTCTGGGAAAGTACCCGATACGTAATAATGAGGTCAATGTTGCAAGGGGTGTGCTGTAGAACAAGAGATTTATGCTAATCGCGTCCCAACCTATTTTTGAGATAGTAAGGACTTAACAAAAATTAGTATATTGAGAAAAGAAAATATGATTTTTTTTATTAACTGGAAATTATTGATATAGTTTGAATCAGTTCAAAATTGTTTGGTCAATGAGATCTCAATTCCATATATTCCCCATTTCGCCAGAAAGTAAAAGTTTCGAAAGACTTTACTAGTTCTAGGGATTACATTGGCTCAGAAAATACTAATTCCACCAGCACGATTCGTCAATAGATTCATTCTCTAACACAACGACATTTAAAATAACATGAACTCTTGACACTAATTTCATTGCTTGTAAGGCGGAGACGAGCACGTAACCCGCGCACTAACACTAATATTTCGCTTAAGACGGGCTCACGTGACAAGCGTTGGCTTTTTAATGGGAGAGGGCGATGGCGGCGGCCTGTGTTCCGTCGCCCGATCGCCCTTCCGCCCCCCGAGCTCGAGCAGCGAGAAGGGGGGAAGGGGAAATGGGAGGCGGAGAACCGCCAGCTGGCCATTGAAAAACATCTGTCCCCTTAATCGCCGCCCACACCCCGTGCCCGCCAGGCACAGGCCACGAGACGCGAGTGTACACTTCCCCAGCGCTTTTCATACGCTTCTGCCACGCACGCTCAGTTGATTCAAACGCTTTCCTACAATTTTATTTTAATATTATAAAACGCTTTACTTCCCTACAACCGTGTAAATTCTAGTATAATGTCAGAGCGTCTAGTCAAGCGAACTAATAGAAGTCGCTAACATACGAGTAATTACTAAAACTCACAATTTGTGTTCAGCGTTGGTATAATTACATAAATACTAAGTAATTGTGCATGGTAAGAATTATATGGAAATAAAAAGCAATAGAAATTTACATGCCCGTTAAAAATTATTAGCTACCACTTAGGACACGACTCGTTCCGCCATAAAAATGTGTGCCTTCAGGTTGCGAATGTGCCGTAGGCGCACGAGGAGGTATCACCCTCTCGTAATATTAGGAATTATGAATAGTGTTTTAATCCAGTAACGCAACATCACTAATAATTAGAAATAAATGCATGCAACAGCTGCTATGTCGTCATGGAAAGACCCGCTATTGCTTTCGATCCGATTGTTTTTATAGTGCCAGAGGCCTTCCAGCAAAACGTCTTATGAGCTGGTGGCGTAGTATCCACGCAGCACAATAACGCGATGACGACGGGGAGTATCGGTCTGCATGAGCACGGAGTGTGACGGCGTTGGTGTTGGGGATGGCGAGCTTTGCTCTCCCAAGTGCGACGCCCAGTCAAGCGGTCCGGTGAAACCAACGCGGGCGGCGTTGACGTGGGCGGGGGCGGGCGCGGGGGCGGGCGCGGGCGCGGGCGCGGGCGCGGGGGCGGGCGCGGGGGCGGGGCGGGGGCGGGCGCGGGGGCGGGGCGGGCGGGGGCGGGCGGGGGCGGGGGCGGGGGCGGGGGCGGGGCGGCGGTCGAGGCGGTCGATCGCTCGCTTTTGCGGCATTGCGCGACTATGGTGATACGAGATGAGCGGCGGTGGAAGCGGCGGCGGCGGCGGCGGCAACGACAGCGATGACTTGACGACGCACCGCGGTAGAGCGATCTCTCCAATCCTTTTCTTTTATTTTTCCTCTCGACAGTACCCCTCAGATTGAACAAAGGAACCCTTGTGTCTTATTGAAGAAATAAAAATATCCCATTTGGCATACCTAATTTGAATTAACTTTTTTCTTACGATACTTTTATAACATACCTTATATAACTTCATAGTATTATATTGTTATTTTTGTAATGTTTTTGGTTAATTGTATTTTTTACCCAACAATTACCCAACATGCATACTTTATATTACGTACATAACCATTCATCCAACCTCTCCAATCCATCCACTGGACCTTTTCCCGGCTTAACACCGTAGCCAGAATGTTCCCAACTGGCAGAAACCGCCTGCTTTGGTTATCGTTCAGGTTTTATCAGCTCCGGAAGACTGCCCAATACACACGAAACGCTAGCTATTGAAATTCGATTGTTCGCGAGAATAAACATCTTAACAGACTTTCAGTTCATGATCATATTTCTCTTTCCGATTTGTACCATTAATTTACGTACCAATTTTTTTTTATTTTGTAGTTCAAGCCACTCTAAAAGCATACTAAATATCATATTACATAACACAGACACTATCAACTAGAATTTCAGATTCATCCTAGCTACGGGTTCTCCGACAGTGGTATACGCACACCACTAATGGTTCACGAAGCATTTCAGGTGGTAAACGAGTTAGATCCAGGAAACTTTATACTGAAATAAAAGTGGATATTGAAAACTAGTGGTAATGAACTAATGTTACTCGAAGTATGGAGGTTTGAATAGGCACCGATCTGTATTGCATCACAAGGACATATTTAAAGCAGAAATTACAATAATTTCAATTGTTTATTAAATTTCGATAATCATTGTAGTTCATACACCGGCGGGCCCACTCGAAACACTTTGAATTTCTCTCGAACTGTCTATGAGACGGTTAGTGGCCTCACCTTCCTGTTTGCAGGTTTTGTAACATATTTGAAAAGAAATCCATACTGTAAAGGTGTATTAAGATGACCGTACGCCCATATCCCACTAAATTTTAAATGGTGGTCGGTGTCTTCATAACTGGGAACCCCTGTTCTAGTCTTAACAGAGTCCTGAACATTCCCTTATCTTCAATAATATTGACTGATAATACTGTAAAGTTGCACTATCGTGAGTTAATGAACAAGAATTTGATTTTAACAGCTCAAAGTTTTCACATTGCACAATGTGTTGCGTCGTCAGCTGGCAGTATTGCACGACAGTGGCGCAGTTGTATTCAACGCAGTACACTGAGCGACTTTGTGGAGTTTGCCAAACGGGTGAGTTTGAATGGCCAAAACTATACAACAAAGCAAAAAGATTATTCCAAAGCTATTTGAAACCCTTTGTTGACATTAAATATGTTTACAATATGCCCCTCCTTGATAGTCAATTCTCTTCACCAATGGATGATTTGTATTTCACTTTTTCGATCGCATGGCTTGTGTAATAAATGCAACTTATTTCCTAATTCTTCAGAATATTGACCAAAATATCATGAATTATCAGTGTACGATCATTTTCACATAAGTCGCATACAGAACACAAAGTTTATAGAATTGTTTTAGCAATTTTTTTATGAGGTCCACTTTCAAATAACTTATAAATTTTGCAACGACCAGACCATTCTATGTTATATTTCAGATACTCGTTATAAATAATGATGATAATGTTGCAATAACAAAATAAGTAATACTGGTGCGTTTCGTGTATTTTAATGTTTCCTGAGAGTGTGTACTGGTCATAGATATGAGAAACTAGCTCCACGCACGATTGAAGAGTAGTATCACAACAGCTTCCGGTTAACATAACGCGTTATTTGCACACTAACACCCCAGGAGGCGCCCCGGTTCAAAAAAAAAAAAAAAAGCAAACAAAAAAACAAGCAAAAGCCTCTTTAAAACAAACGAGGAGCGGCAAGAAAGGGCGAGCGGAGCCCTATCCGCGGGTTTTACGGTCGCCCGTTGTCCAGCACATACATACACATTCAAGAAACTAAAACAATTTCGTGTCAAGGCCGCTCATAATTTACTTTACTTGCGCTGCAGGGGTGGGGCGTTGCCTAAGCGATTTCCTTTCGCAACCCGGTCGCGCGCGCCGCGCAATGCACCCGGGCGCCGCTTATCGCCGCCATCGGGCCGTTTCCACTCCCGATTCCGATACCGCGTAATTGCAGCCCGAACCGGCGCCCCGGGGCCTCGAACTCGGGACCGGGACCCTGCCTGCCGGCTGGCCGGCGAACGAGCAAGGGCACTTCGCAAGGAGAGCGGCGCTCGGAGCGGGGATGATCGGAGCGGAGGTCGACTGACGAGCGAGTTGCGGGCGAGAGGTTTGGGATTGGTTGCGCCAGAATTGCTTCCGTTTCGTTTTTAATAGATGCTCCATATCTCGCAGTTTTTGGTGAGTAGGAAAAAAAGAGTAGTATTTTAGTTCCACAAATGGAAATAATTCGTAGTTATAATGGATTGCACATTGATTATCTTCGATATTCGGTAACCTACTAAGCGTTAATAAACTTTAAAGATTTTTTTTATTTCAACAAATACGCATGAACTTTATCATCTTTCAACAATTATCGGATATTGGTTGTGGATTATACAATTTTCGTTAAATATTGGGAATTTCAAAAGAACATACTAGTAAGTGATTCACATAAAACTCATCGAAAGTGCAAATATTCGTTTCTTTTTAAAAAAAATTTTCAATAAGTAATTTCAAAAGAAGAAACAAATATGTAGTTGATATAAAAATTGGAGACACCACTCATCACTCCTCGTCTACTTCACAAGAGTAGTCATTCCGTTCTAAGTCCCATTTTTCATTGTTTTATTTACTTTAAGCACATACATTACGTTATCGGAGTACGGAATCCCGATTGAACACTTCCATATTTGGCAAAGGAAGGAACGGAAGCGACGGCGCGCGTGGAGAGCTCCGAGTGCGAAACCGAGAGGAGCGGGCGCCGCAGCGCAGCCTGTGCCTTATATGGGCTGCTCAGTGCTGGCGCCACGCCGCCGCCGCCGCCGCCTTCAGCGCAGCCACCGCCGCGGATAGGGAGGAAAGAGGAACACGCTGGTTATATTAGTTTTGGCATAGACAAGGTTCGTATTATTCCCAGAGCACCGGACAAAACGGGCTCTGAATGTATCATTAACGTAATGTAAGCTCAGAATAAAATAATAGAGTACAGAATGTAAGGGGGAATGTGAAGTTACACAAGAATCTAAATCTACAACAAGATGGAAGACTTATTCATACAGAAACAGCTGTTAGACGCAGAGTAGTTCTTTCGACCCAAACAATTCCAGCGAGTAACAGATCGTCCAAACTTTCCTTACTGGTACGTCTCCAACCCAAAGCAGAACGGAGATGCGAAAACCTCAGCAGAGAGATCCGCGAAAAGAGCCAGGGTTCGATGTCCCGTCGAGCAGCTGCGTCCCCGCGGCCGCGTCGCTTGCGCAAGGCAACAACCGCCGCGTTCGCACACGCGCGCACCCACACCCGTCTCCGCCCGGCGCGGCACCGCACCGCGCTGCGCTCCCCGCCGTGATGCATGGCCGCGCCGCGCCGCGCCGCTCAAGGAGACGGCGACGGCGGCGGCGGCCGCGGCGTGCGTGGACGTGCGCGGGCCAACGCCGCGCGTTTCAACGCCGCGCCGCGCAGGCGCGCTCGCGCGCGCCCGCCTTTTAAGAACACGCGCGCGCGGTCTCAACGCCTCTTTGTCTCTTTCCGGGTCACCTCTGCCGCGAGAGGACAGCGTTCGTACTACGAGCCGCACCGCAGCCGTCGCGTCGTTCATCATGAGTGTTGGCGCTGCGTTGGCCAAACACGATGAAGCCACCCCTCCCCCAGCCCTCTCCATCCAGTGTTGGCCTATTTACGCGTTGTAGATTTAATCATTAGAGTAGGGGAAACTTGTCAAAAATACAGCGACAAGTACGAGAGTACTTCCTTTTGAGGTAAATCGCGATTGGAGAGGTTGTTGCTTTGCTACTACGGTGATGTTCCTCGCATTTCTTGAGGGATCCTAATTTTTGATTGATTGATTTTTTCGTGTTTCCGGGCGCGTCAACTGCTCTGGTCATTAGTCCCGTTAGTGTAGTGCATGTTTTTTTCTCGGGAGATGGCGGTGATCTTCCCCCGCTGGATGGCGAGATCCGGCGCCGACCTACCGTCAGCTAGTGGAGTTTCCCCCAACCAGGACTCTCCCACCAGCGGGGCACCGCCCCAGCCGGGACAAGCTCTAAGCTCCCGACCGGTCTCCCGGAATGTGTAGTAATGTAGGGCATGTTAGTGTAAGTGTGTGTGTAAGGGGCGAGAATAGGAGAAAGTAGAGGGAGGACATATCGCGCGCGGTCCGTGGCCCGTTTGTTAGGGTACTGCTCCGGCATTCGCCTGGTGTTGATCGGAGAAACCACGGAAAAGTACCGATCAGAGCAGCCGGCCGCTAGAATTCTCCTCCAGACAGCGACTGAATTCGACCTAACTGCACAGCTAGTATCGAAAATCCTGCCGCCGTCAGGACTAACCGAGGACCTCCCGGTCAGAGGTGCTGCAGCGACATCAGTTGATGCACTGAGCTACCGCTCCCGGTGATCCTAATTTTGATTGTACAATTATTGCAATAACGTTTATTGTTGTTTAAATTTAACTCAGCATGATAAATAGAGAATTGATATATTTATCCAGTACTCGTGAAGGTTGGTCACAGCTTTTTCGCCTACCTCTGTCGAAATTAATTGCGCGTTCTCGAATTTCAGATGCTGGAATGGAAAACTAATGATTCGAAACTAGGATGGGGTGAGGGTGGAATTTTGATTGTTTTCTGAGGACCTCAACTTTGCTGCTGGAAGTAAGGACTTTTCGTGGCTGTATCGTGTTAAAAGTGTAGGGCAACGGCAGTAAGAGGCAGCATTATCAGAATACTAACGACTTCCTTGGGAGAGATTAAACTCTCGTTTCGACGCGCCGAAAGCGGTCGACCGCCCACGACCCTCGAATGCGCATGGGCGAGCCAAGAAATTTACATCTTATGTCGCGTGTCACCACTCTTTTGTCCTGCTGAAACTAGGTCTCGTACTTCACGGGAGATGAAGATGAGTGGAATGGAATGATCATTAGAAATGGACATACCCCGATTGCATCCCACGGTCACCTTTTCCCAAGTCTTTTACCTACCTTCCCAAAAAGGCATAGCCTGATTGCATCCTGTTCGGTTTCCTCGTGAGTACAAGGAGGAGCTCGCCTAGGTATCCATGCTTGGAAGACCGCCCTTCCCCTTTCAAATTTGAAGAACATGAAAAAGAACAAATTCTCATTTTAACGTTGTTCATTTTGTATACTGCTAGTGTTGTAATGGTCAAGTAAAGTAAGGAAAGCTTGTTATTTTTGGATTAAACTGTATGGAATGTTCTTAATTTATTGAAACGGATTTCTACGTTTTTCTATGACTACAATACCCTGCTCCAGAGAAGAGGGTCAATTTAAAAAAGTATAAGTTAGATTACGCACAGACTTTCGAAGATTCTGCTATGTTTACCTATATTCGATTATTTCTCTGGATTGATGCGAGAACATCTATTTGCTTTACTCATGAATGGAAAGTTAACTAAATGATTCCTCCATCCCCGAACAAAAACACCAGCCGGGATGCAATCGGGATATAGCTTCTCTGGTAGTCAAAGGCGAAAGGAGATGATCTGGAAAACGGTTGTGAGGGGAACCTGACTGCGGATGCAACCGGGCAATTTTCTTCAAATCATTCACAGTATACCAGCCTCTTCATTTTTCCTCACAGAAGCTGGACGGCTGTATAGATCGAGAAATCGTATCCTCATCTCCGAAATCGAATCTGCGATATTGGACGCTCGGAAAAGAAGTACATATTGAATTGAATTGGCCTTATTATTTTACGTGGCGAGACTCAGGCCATGAGGCCTGCTCTTCCGTCTGACCACGCAAACTTCGCTATGCTCCTTTCACCAACCATAGGAGAAAGAAGGTATTACTTGGGCGACGAAACAGGCGATATGAATTTAGCTCAGAGGCATCATTTACACTCAGTAAATTACTAACATGGGACAGCCGGCTTTACTTCCCCTCCGAAGGAAGGCGTTCGAAGGATTTTCTCGCCCTTAAAAATCCACGGCTTCGATCGGGTTCGAATCCGCAAACTTGAGGATATCAAGTCCGATACGCTAACCGTTACACCATCGGCGCCGCAACGGGGGCATATAGGGCCAAAGTCTCCTGAACGTTGGTGTGAGATGGGTGAGTGGAGGGGCGAGCGTCTGGGAAAGCACACTTGCCGGCGCCGCCACGCAGCCATCCCGCCCCGCCCAAGAGGGAAGTTTTAATATCCTCGAGAAGTGAAGGGGGAGTCAATGAGGAATGAAAGGGGTTCTCGCCGCCACAACACGAACCCTCTCCCCCGCCACGGAAGGGTCCCGCACCGCCGGACCCGGCCCTTCTCCTCTTCCGCTGCCCACCGAGCTCCGTCGCCTCCCTCTCGCGCAGTTGCCAATGCCAGTGTTAGCGGTGCGCCTCGCCCCTCAGGATACGAAGTCTTGCAAGCAACACAGCTGTCTGCACTTTTTGGTCAGGAAAACGGTGTTCAAATATTTTGAAGATTTCTCGGATATTTCATTCCCAAATACCAATCATTTATTATTTTTTTTCTCTTTTTGTTGACGTATCTTCGAGTCCGCAAAATTGTCGACACGATCATTTCTGAGGTTTCATTTTGGTTAGCCTCAGAGCGTTTATTTTCACTCAGCGTATCTTGAAATTTTCAAAGACTTTCACCCTTGGCACAGCTGGACGGCCGGCAAGCTTTTATGTACAAAAGATTGCCTATCTTAAGTGTGAGCGTTGCGAAAATGAACTATTTACAAGCGCCTTCGAGTTATTTGCCATAAAACTTTACAGAATAATAAGGAAGCAAAAACTAGAAAAGAGCGGAAACTTGGATTACAAAGAGAACGATAAAGGATAAGGAGATTCCCGGCCCGACTTGAGCGAAAATAGACGGCAAGGAAACGGACCCAAACAGGTAGTTGTATATCACGCGTCAAGGCAACGGGGCTTCAGAAGGAGAGCTCGCCCTAAGTACTCTCCCTCGCACGCTGCCTGCAACCCCCCCTCCGCAGGGCTGGCGCGCCCTCACTGCACGCGACCGCCCCGTGCCCCGCCCCCGCCCTCGCCCCGATAGCATCGCCCACAGCCGCCGCCAGAGCAAGCACCACCACCGCCGCGGCGCCTACTGAACCACATCCCGCGATGCACGGGGCCCCCTAGCCGTAGCCCTCGCCCTCGCCCCCCCCCGCGCACAACGAAGGGGCCGGCGAGCGCAGCGGGGTGGCGGGGGGAGGGGCACAATGCACGCGCCACCCCTCCGCAACGGAAGGGGGGCGGAGGCGGAGGGAGGGCGTGGATCGATAACGCGGCGGCAGCGCTGGTCCAGTGGAACCCTCGCCTCCCCCTACTCTTTCGTTCCCCACTGCGCCGCGTGCACTTCGTCCCCTCTGCGTGCCACGCGCTCCGCCCCGCCCCCCCTCGCTGCAGGGCACGGCCCTTCCCTCCAGCCCTCCCACTCGATATCGCTCGACCTCGCCCTCCGTCCACGGCGCCCTACGCTGCACCGCGCTGCCCTGCCCTGCCTTCGCTGCACGGGAGAGACCCGAAACTCAAGAAGTGCAAGGGAGTATTCGACCAGCAATACGATGTGACTTCGGGGCTAATAATTCAGGAAGTACATCGAGTGGAGTTCACCCTCATTATTCGCACAACAAACGAAATGAAACATGAATACAGAGATGTTCATAATTAGAACGAAGTTGATCATTTTGTTGATGTGAAAATCTTGGTTCTAATGGACGACTGTTTCATTGGTCTTTTATGAAGAAAGTTGTCAGTGTATGAACTTATAATACAATTTCATGAGTCAACGATCATAGGAAGACCCAAAAATATCGGCAATATTTTCGCAAACGATACATTTCATAGAAGATATCGACCGAGAAGTTGGATGAAGAAACGTTCTGTACTCTTCCACTTCCAATGCCGTTCTTCCTCTTCGTTTCCAGGATTCTCGCCCAGTCGCCCCCAAGCAATTCGCGACGAAGCCCCGGCGAGAGGCGAACGTCGGCTGCCCCGCCCGCCGGGTCGGCTGCGCGGCCCTGAGCGAAGATTTCGCGCTCGTTAGTATTCGGCGGGCGCGGCGCGCAGCAAATGCCGCTTCCTCTGCGCGGCGCGGGCCGCCTGCGCGCACGCGTTCTCCGGGAAGCGACCACGCGTTCTGCGGAGACAGTGCCGGAGCGAATCCGGTGCCCTAATGACGTCCGTTCGTTTTGGACTTCAAGTGACATCTCTGGAATATCGAGGGCAAAACTGACTTATTTTACTAATTGATGCGATTTACAACTGAACAAATGTAGAAGCGTCATTTCGGGTCAAAGAATGAATATGGCAAACATTTCACCACTCTTAAAAAAATACCCATAAATGGTGTTGCGTCAATAGTGTTCTACATTTCCAAAATAGTGGGAGGAAATACTCCGATCTGATAACACCATTGTTGGACAAATGTGCCAAGGCAAAATGTACATGGGCGTATAGCTCGAGTGTCCACATAATCCATAACATTTAATTGTACTTCCATTCTTTAACATTTTTTAATAGCAAAAATGAGGTCACTAAGTTGTGTTTTATGGATTCACGACATAGGATGAAAACTTTTATAGAATTCTCTTTTTAACGAATATTACAAAGTTAACTTTTCTATTTTATTTTAATTTTTGATAGTTTCGTATACTGTATGCATTAATAAATGATTGAATCTGATTGTCAATCGTTTTGAGTCCTTGAGAAGTAAGGAAGACTAGACTAAGAATGGGAATCGTCGCTCTACTGAAGCCTAAAAAAGACCAGAAAATTTACAGCATTCAAGATAATACGGGCGTAACTGCATCCCGCAGACAACTTTTCCTAAGCAGCTTACCTACGTCCCCAAAAGGGCATAGCCTAATTCCATCCCATTCTGTTTTCTCCTTAGTACGAGGACTGATTGTTGCATTTCTCATGGTCTGCTTTGAACTACGTTGATCGATTATAATTTATCCACTTGTCTGTTTTCAAGAAACATTTGCTTATCCCTTTACAACACTGCCAGTGTTGAAAACCACAGCTTAAAAGTTTGTGCAAACATAACGTGAAAACACCTATCGCGTACATGTTCTTACCTCGCTGACTTAACGTACACAATTTCGAATATTCTGCTATGTTCATCTGTGTTTAGATTTTCTCTGGACTTCGACTGGTGCGAAAACATCTGTATGTGATACTTTTAATGCAAACTTAACTAAAAATTTTAATCCTTCCGAAACACTGGATTAACGAAAGGGGATGCAGTCGGTCTGTACTTTCTCAGGTAATGAAAAGTGAAAGAGGATTAGCTGGCTACAGAGGATAAGGGAACATTGATCGCGGGATGCAGATTGGCGATTTCCGTTAATAAAGGAAATATCTTCCTTAAATGCAGTGAAATACCTATCCCTGAATTTGGTTGTTACTTCATACTAATTTAATGTGGCGTCGCCGTCGCGTTTTAAAAGCATTTTCTTGTGTTTAAAATTTCTTTCATGCTTCATTTCTTTCATGCCTAGCTTTGATCAAATATGTTCTTACAGTATCTGACATTGGGCCTACCAATAAATTGTAGAAGCTGTTTATGTTATACTTCCGTTCAAAAATTCCCTACATCCAATGGCCTTGTATATTACCTCCATACGGGATATAAACTGGTAATATTGCAATTTCAAAATTATAATGACCGTAAAAAATATTTGCAGGTATGAATAATGCGAATTGTTAGAATTTAACACAGCTATATTTTTACTTTTGTTTTCTAATATGAACATAAATGATCACCAGTAAGTCGTTCTGCTATTCCTGTTATAAGATCATTCTCAGTTCCGAAAATTCTGACGGAAAAGCTTCTACAACTACATTGGTTTCCTATGAGTCGCTTAACACATCCATATTTTTTTCCTTAATTTTTGAAGATTTTAAAACTCCACAAACTCAGTCCGATATGAAGGCCAATATATATATCATTAAAATGTTACTATTTTGTATGTTTATGTGAATAAGGTGAATAAGTTTTAATTGACATTGAATTGAAACTGGATTTTTGCACTCTTAAGAAATGTATTCTCTAGTATAATAGTTCCATTTCTAGTTTTCTTCTTGTTTACTTCAAATTCAACGTTCCAAGATAATTTGCAAATTGATTATAAAACATATCCATGGAATACTTTCTTACAATTACAAATTCACAACAAATTCTGTCGCGCAATTTTCTTTCCATATTGCTGTTTTGTAAACAATCAGAGTACCAACCCCATGGAAGAAAATTTTGGTGTCCTGGGCTGAAAATAACCACGGAGTACTGGGGTTTAGTTAAAGTCACCTACATAGATCTAGTTGGGCGGTATTGGTTTAATTCTCCATCTGCCCACTAACATCGCAGCGCTAAAACACGCAAAAGCACGTTTTTGGAAATTTCTTTGAATATTCTGACCGGATTCGAAAACAAATCATCAGTTCCCCATCAGGAGACCGAGGGGGATACTTCCGTACATGAAAGACTCAGATTCAGAAAATGTATTCCATCAACTTGTCACCCCATCTACGTCTTCAACGGCGCCCAGAATTCTGTTTGTTATATTGTTATGTTGTTTGTTTGTTTGTTTGTTTGTTTGTTTGTTTGTTATACAAGACGATGTTCGTGCGTCTTAACCACACTTCTTATGAAAATATTTTCGAGGTAGATGTCAATTTAAGCCATTTATCAGTGTTTGGACTAAAATTAAAGAAATCTTTATAATTTGTTTGTATTTATAAGAAAGAGTAAATAATAACTAATTTATATTTGAAAAGACGTGCACACGAAATTAAAAATAAAATTCGCCGTTTAAAATGCCTCACAAACTGTTTTAAATTTTTGTTGTTTTCCAATTACAAAATATTTGGCTCTTTTCTCCTCTACAAATTAGCACTGATGCATTCAATCATCTTTGCAAGTAGTGTAAGAAAGCTGAGAGCGTATACACACGTGCCTGACCTATGCGCCCCCCCCCCGAGGAATAGGCGCCGCCGCCGCCGTAGGAAACAACAGCAGGAAGACGGAAGAAGGGACTAGGAAAAAAGTGCAGGACAGGGCGCCGCGCCGCAAACATTCGCTCCCTCCCTCCGCGGTCCGACCCCTCCCCCTTCGCATGCCCCATCCACTCGCCCCCCTCACCCCGACCCCCCTCATATAGCGGGGGCGAGAGGGCGCGCGAGCTAGGGAGGGACGCTGCCGCCGCCGCCGCGCCGTATCGACCCAGCCTTGAACCCCTTGCGCCGGCGTCCGCGTCGGCGGCGGGGGGCGGGGCGGTGCAGCGGGGAGGGCGAGAGAGCGCCGCCTTTCCGCCAGTGCATTTGCACGCGGACGCCCCCCCCCCCAGTCACGAACGCGGCGCCGGAGGGTGAAGGGCTGCGCCACGCACGGCGACGAAATGGAATGAAGGAACGGAACGAAATGGAATCGCCCCAGCGCTCCAGTTGACTCGCATCCAGCGTTGTTCTCAGCAAAATACCCGATATTCTAAAACGTATTGCACCGGGAGCGGTAGCTCTATGCATCGACTGATGTCACTGCAGCGCCTCTGACCGGGAGGTCCTAGGTTCCCACTCCCCACGGCGGCAGGATTTTCGACACTAGCTTTTCAGCTAGGTCGAATTCCAGTCGCTGTCTGGAGAAGAATTATAGCGGCCGGCTGCTCTGATCGGTAGTTTTCCATGGTTCCTCCGATCAACACCAGGCGAATGCAGGAGCAGTACCCTATCAAACGGGCCAAGGACCGCGCGCGATCTGTCCTTCCTCTTCCTTGTCCTATCCTCTCCCCCTTACACATACACTTACACTAACATGCACTACACTACCACATATTCCGGGAGACCGGTCGGGAGCTTAGAGCTTGTCCCGAGTGGGGCGGTGCCCCGCTGGTGGGAGAGTCCTGTTTAGGGAGAAACCCCACTAGCCGACGGTAGGTCGGCGCCGGATCTCGCCACCAGCGGGGGATGATCACCGCCATCTCCCGAGAAAAACATGCACTACACTAACGGGACTAAAGACCAAAGCAGTTGACGTGCCCGGAAACACGAAAAAATCAATCAATCAATCTAAAACGTATTGCAAAATTACATATCCTCCCTCCCTTAAAAATAATTAAATATCAAGTATTCGGCTGATGCATTCGAGAGGGAGGGAAGGATTCTTTTAGAATGAAAGAAATCAAATTATTTTGAAGGGGCAAAATATATTTTACGGATAGGCTCCCCCTCCTAAAAAAGGAAATATCTGCTATTTTGGTTGATATATTCGAGGAAGTAGAGAAGATCAATTTCGAAAAGAGAGAGAAAAAAAATGCATTTTGGACGTGAAAAATACCGTATTTTCTCGAATTATTGATTATCCCCTTGGAGATTAAATGTCAACTATTTAGTAGAGATACCCGATGAATGGTTGATATTTTTGAGGAGTGTGTTGCGGGACCATTTCGAAAGGAGAGAAGCAAAGTTCTTCAAATGCGTCTTTATTTTGAAAATCGTCTTGCATTGTTCGAAACGGTGTACCTGATGACGCCTTCTGTTTTGTTTTGTTTTTTTCTCGGGGGACGCTTATCTGTCATCATCGATTTGGAGGAAAAGCAATTGTATGCGCTTCTGGAATGCACAACGCTACCTAGCAGCATAGGGCTGTATCCTTCGCTAAGGCAGAATGATTCAATGCACAATTTTTTTATGGAGATAAAAGGAGATTTGCATACCAAAAATGTAGTACGACATTATAACCGAGAAAGTGAGACGTTGTCGTAAGCCGATCAATCGAAAATTTGCTAGGTAGTATTTAACTTCGACGATGACTTTGCAATCCATGTAAACTTTAATACCAATAAATTTATTGTAGAACTGTAGAGACCTTTCCTTTTGAGATTCTGATTCAAATTGAATTTTAGAATTCACTGCAATCTTTCTCAATACGAACTCATTTTCCTGAATGAAAATTAAATTGTATTCTCGAAAATGAGCTGGAATTAATTATAAATAGTTTACACTTGTAATTATCTTTGCAGGAAGTAGACTCTGTATCGATGTTTTTATGTCTATAGATAAATCTTTATCAAGGGCGTGCATTTTCTCTAGTCCAAAGCAAATTTAATTTTCTGACAGAAAGGGCTCGTTTTGCACTGAATGCATACGGAACATGTCATGCAAAACCAGGGCATAGCCAATGAAGGTCACATAACTGCATGTAATGTCGTAATGCTAAGTATCATATACGCCGTGCACGTATAGGTTTAGTCTGAAATGCTAATTAACATTATCGAAGAGTGATTATCGTTATTGTAACACTTGGTAATATTAAACACACACTTCAGTTTAATATAAGAGGATTTTAGTGGCTTCTACAACAAAATCAGAAAAACATTACACGGAATATACTTTTTGAAGTATCGTAAAAGAGGATGTGACTGTTGGGACACTGGTACAAAAGCAATTTTCATCCCCTCCGCAGGACCAGAACTAGGTCGTCTGAACATTTGGATCAATCTCTGATACCCGCAGGCCCCAATGCATACCAATACTTCATATCGCGCACACGTCAGGGTACACAGATGGTCCGGACAAGTGTGTCGAGAGCGCCAACACTGCCCCTACCCAATTATGCCTGGTAACGCCGGCTTAAGCGGGGTCTTAGCAGACAACGGTCACCCGACATGACGTCACAGCAGATGTCTGGTCGCCAGGCGCTCGCGCACACGCCCCCGCTGCGGACGTCCGCGCAGCCTCCGCCAGCCAGCCCGCGAGCAAGCGAAGGCGCGCGCGCGCCCAGCTGCGCAGGTGAAAGTGTCGTATCTTGCGACAGTGTGCACTGGGACGCGAACAGCTGTTTCGTGAATGAGGCGCGGCTCGATAACGGCCACCCCCGCGCTTCGCGAGACGACTGTGGCGCATCGCGGCCGGCGGAAACTGCAACTGGCGACCGCCGTCCGTTTTTATTTCAACTGCAATTCGGAACGCGGTGCGACGATAAAAGAAAGTGCTATGGAGGAGCCGCGCTCCGAGAAGCTGCGGCAGACACACTGCGGGAGGCAGATAGCGAGTCGCCGAGCGGGCGGAGGACCGCCACCCGAGCGGACGGGTAGATGAGATGAAACCGGTGACAGCCGCGCTGGCAGTTGGGCGCGTTACATAAGCCGCGGGGCAACGCCGCCGTCTGTCTGCTCCGCGCGGCGGACACCGCGGCCCCGCCTCGCCATAAAAGGAACGTTCTATCTGAAACGTCGGCAACCGCGCCAAGGTCGCCAGACATCTTTGTCCGCGGTGGGCGTAAGGGAGCGGGGTCGCGGGTTCGCGCCCTGGGCTCCGCCACGCGGTCCTCGCGCGATGAGTCACCCGCCGCGGGGGGGCGGGGCTCGCGGGGAGGGGGGCGCGTACTGGCACTTACCGTGGTCGGAGTGATGACCTCTGCGCCGCTGGGCAGCGAAAGGAAGTCGCCGCCAGAGCTGCTCCCGCCGCCCGTGGACATGCGGGAGTCCTGGCTGTTGTCGGTGTCGCTGGAGAAGGACGAGTTGGTGGCCGACGAGGAGAACATGGTTGCGACGGCGCGCCCGCTCCCGTGGTCCGTTGTCGTCGCCGTGGCCGAGTCAGCCGCGCTCCGCTCGCCCGGTCAGTCGCCCGCCCGCGGGGTCCACCTGCTGAGCGCTGTCGGCTGGGTGGGTGGTTCGCCCGGTATTTTGGTCGGCGGTGCGGCCGGCCGTCTCGCTGGGTCGGCGATGACTCACTCACTGGCTGAGGCGGCGGCGGGGGAAGCCCTTCGCGTCTCGCTCCGCTCTCCTCGCCCGCTCGCCGTCCTGCGCAGTCGCAGTGCTCCGCTCGGCGCGCTCTGCCGCCCGGCTCAGCCGCACAGCAGCGCCCGCAGCGCCCTCACTTCGCCCGCCCGCCACACAAAGGCTGCGGCGGCGCGGCGCGGGGCATGACATCATCGGCGGCGAGAGCCCGAAATAGACCGTGATCTCATAGCGCGTCACGTGGCCCTGACGTCATCGCCAATGGTGGGGCGCGGCGTAGCGAGAAGAGCCGAGGCTGCCCGAAGCGGCCGAATGACGCATCGGGGTTGCCGGAAACGGCGTTGAATAATAAGGCGCCCTCGCCGCCCCCGTCGCCACCTCCTCCCGCGCAAAATTTTTCGAGTTACTCATGCTCTGGGTATGCGCCCCTCGCGCGCACGGAATTCTCGGTCAACAAATCGAAGCGTGGCCCACGCGGCCGAGAAATTTCGACGCCGCCCGAGAACCACGGCTGTTTTCGAGCCAGCCACCACCTGCGGAGAACCTTACACACGTCTAGCTCTGTTTACTCACATGTTCCATACCACGAGTTAATGATTGATGTTTCGGGGCATGACAACTGCTGTGGTCTTTAGTTCCTTTAGTGTAGTGAATATTTTATCCTCGAAAGTGGCGGTATTCCTCCCCACTACATGGTGAGATCTGCCGCTGATCTAAACTCCCTTGCGGGTGTTTGCCCTTCCAGATACAGAATCCCCTCCCCCAGCTGACCAAACGCCCAGCCGGGGTAAGCTCTTGCACTAAGTTCTCGACATGTGTGTTGTGCATGTGTGTGTATGAGGGGAGAGG
The DNA here is from genome assembly GCA_011170035.1 of Teleogryllus occipitalis. NCBI lineage: Eukaryota > Metazoa > Arthropoda > Insecta > Orthoptera > Gryllidae > Teleogryllus > Teleogryllus occipitalis. The sequence continues at coordinate 68,589 of BLKR01015259.1, read as the reverse complement.
ATAGGACAGAGGAGATGAAGGAAAGATCGCGCGTGGTCCGTGGCCCTTGACCCATTTGCTAGGGTATTGCTCCGGCATTCGAATAGATCGGACCAGGAGTACTACCAACTAATTCCATCATTTATTGGTTCAATAAGTTCTCCTGAAAATACGTGTTTATTGTGATATGAGGAAATACACCTCCTCTTTCTTGAGGGAAAAATATTCAGGAGTTCTACTTTGTAGGTTTGTCTGTGCTTCCGTCTCTAACTACAGGATGGGATTTAAATACACTCCTCACCGGCACGGTGAGGACCACCGGGCGTTTCTGCTAGACTCCAAACTTGTTATACGCAACATTCGTGCCTAAATGCACCCCATTAAATAGTTGGACTGTGTTTAGCCTTTTCTTGCCAGTGCTTTTGTAGTAGAAGTAGAAGAGTTTGGAATGAAAGATAAGAGAAGTGACGTGATTTCATGATACGACGCTCCCAAGGGACACGTTTTCTCGTCGATATTCATAATAAACAAGTTAACTAAACAAGTATAACTCTAAGAAGAAATGTATCACAATGTACATACCCAGAAATTTTTAGAAAAGTCCAAGTTGAATGTCACAGAATGTCGAAAAGAAATTAACATTCCGAGAGAAATTCAGGACAATTATTCTCATTCCATTTCAGGAAAATTGTGGAAAATCATTTTAACTGTAGATACGAAACGACGACGAAATTCAAACAAATATCTTTCATGAAGACGATTTAATATCATGGAGTTTTTTAACAATGATGGGTGGCTTCGTGGAATCATGTGGTAGAACTTCAGAACTTGCTTTTGCGATTCTGGGGTCATAGAATATCGAATCTATACTGAAAGCAATGGAAACAGAAATCTATACAAAATATACGGAAAAATATGTAAATTGTTAAAAAATAATATGAAGGATAATAATAATATTGCATACTAATAATTAATAAAAAACAAGACTTTATGTTATGACCCCAAAATATTTGTTAAATGTAAATTCTGTATTACGAATGCATCAAACTCGGATCCTTTGATAACTCGCTAATCATATACTGTAATAGCGAGACAGATCTGTTCTGAAATCTATCCGAAATCACTTATGTGCAAACAACGATTGCAGTTCTGGACTTCGCCCCAAATGCACAGTGCGCAACTATTTATCGACCAGCACAGTTGAGTTTCCTAACCATGCTATCCCCACTACTCTGTGAAGGACAGAAGAAAACACAGCACTTCGTACTGGAGTGCAGTGTTGCTACCTCTGATTTCGCATACTTAAGCTTTTGCAGTGTTGCCAAAGCTGCGTATCCTTAACCTTCCTTATGTGCTTTAAGTCAAATAATAAAACAGTTCAATCTCTCTTGGTTCTTACATCTACCATCGTGTATTTTGTGTATCCAGCAGGCATCTCTCTCAAGCGGTAGCATTACCAGAGGTGTAGCTCGGTCCTCAAGGACCCCGCTGCACAAAGTTCAAATGGAACCGTAACTACTCACAATTGACTAACGCGAAGTCAGGAACTGTATATCTAATTTTAATAGGCTAGGTACGCATTGCAATATGAATTAGAATTAACCAGCGTACAAATCTTTTTCCATTTCATGCCAATGAGTTACTCGTTCTTAAACTCCTATCCTGAAACAAAATTCGTAAATTTTTCCCTCTTAAAGTAGGTTAAGTAGATCAGACAACAACGCAGATCGAATACAAACGAAGTTGCAAAGAGACAACTTAGAGTAAAAGTTGAATGAAGAAACCGGGAGTACACTCACTCGAAGTTCCGAAATTTTATTGGACTTCCTCAGTGCTATATTTATATCTACGACCTCAATGTGGTTGTCTATTCTAGATTTGCAAAAGATCTGCTCTTTACTACACTTTTTGCGGTAGTTGGCTGTCCTATATTAACAATCTCTAGTGACTACAGACTCTAGTGACTACGAGTGACTCTTAAATAAATTATTAAAGTAATTTGTTCATTAACCACGACTCCTACCTAGCATCAATCTATCTTTATGATTGCCACTTTACAGTAACCACCCTAAGAACGCCACCATCACACAGCATATTAAATATTATGGCTGTACTAAATATTATACCAATAGCACTGCACTTCTAATTCGATAATGCGGTGGCAGACAAGAATCCGATGGTCGTGAGTCCATATTTAGGGAATCTCCCGACTGTATTTCGCGGTCTAGTTTACCTTTCGCCCACATCTCAGTTAATCCCCTTTCACTTTTGGGTACCTGAGAAGATACAGCCCGATTTCATCCCGGTCGGCATTTCGGAGGGGGAAGGAGGAAACAATTTAGTTTAGTTTATTCTTTTTCTTCAAAATTCAAGTAGTATATGACTTAGTGTAGGGATCACAGAATTTTGAAAATGTGCATACAATTCACTTTTCCCCATAGCACGTCATACGCAGTTTTTACTGTTTTTTGACATAAAATAAAATAAAAAAGTTTCTATTCATGAGTCATGCAAATACATGTTCTCGCACCAGTCATGAGAAAAAATGAACGAATAAATAGATGACAATCTTTAGAACTGTTTATGTTATCTAATTGAAACAAAATTATTTTAATTCTGCGTGTTTAGGGAAGGACCATGGTCCCCATGTCCACCCTTAAAGCTACGTAACATATACGTAGAAAAACTATATGTAAATTAACATTATTGAATACAGTTTAACTACAATGTAACGAGCTTTTTTATTCTATTTCTTCCTTACAATTTACGAATATTACAAAATGTACTTCGTTAAAATGAGTGTTCTTTTCCTCCTCTATTCTTCAAATACGAAAGAGAAAGGCGATCTTCCAAGGACTTATACCAGGGCAGGCTCTTCCATGTTCTCATTTGAAAAACCGAATGGGATGTAATCGGGCTATGGGTTTTTGGAGAGGCAGGTAAAAAAGTCCTGGGAGAAATTAAGAATTAAATTAAGAATATTGAATAAATTTTAATTCTAAAGTAACAAGCTTTTCTTACCGTCTCATTATTACAACATAAGCGAATAACAAAATTAACAACGTTAAGAGCATTTGTTATTTTCCTTTTCCATGTCCTACAAACACGAAAGAGAAAGCTGGGCGAGCTCTTCCCTATTCTTACGAGGAAAACCGAATGAGATACAATTGGACTATTGCCTTTTTGGAGAGGCAGATAAAAGTCTTAGGAGCAGTTGACCTTTGGCATAAGTCTCGTATTTATATTCCGATGCCGATTAACACTGTTGATTGCTGCGTTCGTATTTAATTAACACTTTTTCTGTGTATCCCACAGTAATGGTTTTATTGTTTTATGCTAGATTGTTATTTTTGTTAACCTTTGTTATTATTATTATATCACATGATTAAGATATCCCTGTCATAATAATAATAATAATAATAATAATAATAATAATAATAATAATAATAATGTATGGAATTAATGAAATATAATGTAAGTCATCTGACATACATAGACGATGCCAAGTTGCACTCAAGAACCTTACATGGACTTAAGCAGCTCATACATGTCCCCGAAAGTTTCTTCACTGTTATAGGAATACAATATGGTATTGAAAAATGTAAAATTCAAAGCATCAGTAAAGGTAAACTAATCGGTGCAATAGAACACGAAACCATGTCAAGAGAGACTATAACAGCCTTAGAAGCAGATGAGCTCTACAAATACCTAGGAATTCATCAAAACAAGTTGGTTACGCATATTGAAATTAAAGCGAAAATACAATTGGAATTTGTTAAGAGAATGAGAAGTATTATCAACATGAGGGAGTACTTCCGGGCGAAAGCTGTATCATCTCATCTACATAGTGAGTCTACATAGAGTCTCATCGACATGGAGTGTTTCTGGTGGCAGATGATAACTATACGCCATTCAGTCAAGATGTAATTGAACTCCAGCAACCATCCTTCGAGCGAGGAAGCAGGAAGCAGAAAGCAAACCACGGTAGATATCCAGCTGAAGTAGCCAATTCCAATGTCAACGCTGATATGTTATACAAATTTTTCAGTATTGGATATCTATATCTCGAAACGGAGAGGTTCATGGTTATAATACAAGACCAAATAATTGCAACTAAGAAGTATCTGAATTTCATCATCAAAGATCCAAATGCACCCTCCGATGATTGTCGGGCCCGTGGTCAATGTAGCGAGACGATTCAGCGTATCATCTCAGTCTGTAGTGTACTAGCCCCTACTGAGTATAAGAACAGACATGATGTGGTGGGACGAATTATCCACGCTCAACTTGCCAAGATATGTGGTTTAGCACCATGCCATTATACAGCATATTACAAGTATATCCCAAAAATTGTGCTTGAAAACAACAGCTATAAACTGTATTGGGACTGAAGTGTACTGATGGATCGAACAGTGCACCACAACAGATCGGACATAACACTCTGGGATAAAAACAGGAAAAAAGTATGGTTTGTAGATATGCCAGTCGTCGATAATAGCTATCTTACGACATTGTATCAGGCGAAGATCCAGAAATATCAAGAATTAGCCCATATCGTGAAAGAATACAATTCTTATCCTGTAAGAACTTCACAGCAGAGCCATCCGCACAGAGGTTCGCTTAAGACTTAAGATAGAATTCGAGCATGCGGAATGCTCCACGAATCCTTAACAGATTCCGAAAGAATGGAAGCACGAGTTAGCAAACAATTGGAATTCTGTGAAATGGGAGAAACGAACACATTGATTCATTAAGAGACATGCACTAAAATAATCTGTTACTTGAAACAGAAAGTGATCCCACTGCGAAATTAGCGACTCTGGATATCCTTATTCGAAGTAATTTGACTGCGTTCCTTCGTGAGAAGATATTAAATTAACACTAATCACCACTCTTTCGCTTCTTGTTATAATTCAGTTCAAGATCGCTTAATAAAGATTAATCTATGAAATGTGCCTGGCTGCTGGCCGCATAGTCAGGAGGCTAAAAAAGAGGGAATATTTACACTGTCTCATGGAAAAATCAATCGGTTCCAGAAAACAGTATCCGTTTGTGGAGGGGACAGCTTAATGGAGGTGGCCATTAGAGCAGATTTCACTGAATTGTGGAGCTTGGATGCGCCAACGCTTCTACGGAGAATGTACTATCGCGGCCAAGAGCAGACATCGGAAAACCGCGCCCCGGTGCTGTTGCTACCTAGGGGGCCGTGTTACAAGAAGCAGTCAAGGTAGTGAGCACACGAGCAGTTTGCGGGACCTTGCCCGAAGGTTGGGCACATAAAAAACTTGCGCGATTGTGCCCAGTGTTGCAGGAGGATGACCTGATCCCGTTTCATTACACGCGCCGTTGCAAGTGCTACAAGACGGGGACCTTCCTCTACGGATGGCATATAGTGAGCGGCCGCTGCACCACGACGCAAACGGAGACTTCACTGCATGATCGTTGTGGACTGATTGGTCCCCATTTACATGAAAATTTCTATGTCACGTCGACTCACCGGACCCAGGTTGGTTGGACAATTAATCTACGGGTCTGCATTCTGAGCTATCAGTTCGTCGGGCCAGACATTGTCCCGGATTCTCTCTGCGCTGTCGCGTTCTTTAGGTTCCTATGGCAGCGATGTTCAAATGCGAATATTGCGATTAGATTGCACGGGAGGCCCGCTGGAGTTGCTCGCTTGCCACACTGAGCATTCACTATACTGCGATTTATTTGCAGCTGCCTCTGATTGCTCATCAGCTGTTAGGGTGACATCCAGTCGGAAGCTTACACGTCAATATAGTGACGTCACTACGGTGGCATTCAATCTTCCGATTGGATGACATCGTAGCGGCTGATTTACGTTAGAGGCAGCTCTAAATAAATCCAAGTATATATTAGAGACGATAGAGATATATTAGAGGCTCTCCTCCCCTCTATTGAGGCTCACTAATCAACCAACAGGCCTCAACGCTGGCCCAGAGCATGTCAAGTGGGTCCACTTGAGCAGCAGTGACCTAGAAGAGGTGCCCTTAGCGCTCCGGGGCAGGATGCGGATACAACACAACGGTGCATCGGCGCACTACCGTCATGACGAGAGCCTTCCCTCAACAAGCACTTCCCGGTCGTTAGATTGGCCGCAGAGTCCCGTCTCCTGGCCGCCAAATCGCCACTAACGCTCGTAGATGCCTTTTTCATCTGGGGCTGCATCAAAGATGTGTCTATGTGAACCCGCCGGACGGCACGCAGGATATCGTCCCGTGGCCACATGGGTCTGTAGCGTCCTTATCGCCAAAATATAAGAGCATGTGTACCGGACTCCCGCTGCATTGTTAGATCGAATTCAGCCGCTGTCTGGAGGAAAATTTTAGTGGCTGGCTGCTCTGATACCTAGTTTTTCGCGCTTTTTTTTCGACCAATATCAGGTGAATGCCAGAGCAATATTCCAACGAACGGGCCACGACCCGCGCGATCTTTCTTTCCTCTTCCTTGTCCTAACCTCTTCCTTTACTCTCCACACTTATATGTTCAACACTACCATATATGTCAGGAGCCCAGCCGGGATCCTAGAGCCTATCCTGGCTGGGGCGGTGCCCCGCTAGGGAGAGAATCCTGGAGGGGGAATCCCTCACAAGCCGTATACACCGGCACTGGATCGCACGATCCAGCGAGGGTGGAACACTGCCACTTCCCATGATAACATATTCACTACACTAACGGGACTAATGACTAATGACTACAGCAGTTGAAGTGCCCGGAAACATCAATAAATTGCGGCATGTTGCTATAAGCGCATGGGATATTTGGAGCATGTACTCTAACAACTGTGTTTTCGTCAGCAAGTTCTTGCTGCAGCAATAAAGGTGTTGTTTTACACTGTGAGTTTTGTTATTTAACTGCCATCGTACTTCCGTCTCGCAACTCTGTCCTCCCGTGCCGCGCGGTTCGCGCTTATCATCCGTTCAGCGCAGCCGTTCTCCAGTACAAGCGTAGTCACAAGTAGTCTCGTAAGTTCTTTAGTCGCCGGTGCGAACAAATTATGCTTATCATTGCTCACCGCGCAATTGGTTTAAAACTATGTATCTTACTAGTCGGCGGATATTGCCCTTTACCCTTTTGCAAGTTCGCGCTGTATACACCAAAGCGTACATGTTTTTATTACTCCGGAGCTAGCGGGCGAAATTTGCAGGTTGTGATGGTGTCCGCCTTCCGATCATAGCACAGGTTCTCTCCTTGAGCGTGACTAATGATACACCTGTACATAACATATAACGTAAAAAATAATTTAACAACCAGAAAAACATTTCAATCCTATTAGCTGATATTGATATGATTGTCTGTACTGATTCATTTCAACTTTGAATAGTTCAGCAAGATTATTTTGTCACGAAATTCCAACAATTATTCTGACCGGGAGATCCTAGGTTCGAGTCCTGACGGCGGCAGGATTTTCGACACTAGCTTTTCAGCTAGGTCGAATTCAGTCGCTGACTGGAGGAGAATTCTAGCGGCCGACTGGTGTCATCGGTAGTTTTCAGTGGTTTCTCCGATCAACACCAGGCGAATGCCGGAGCAGTACCCTACTAAACGGGCCACGGACCGTGCGCGATCTGTCCTTCCCATTCCTTGTCCTATCCTCTCCCCTTACACACACACTTACACTAACATGCACTACACTACCACATATCCCGGGAGACCGGTCGGGAGTTTAGAGCTTGTCCCGGCTGGGGCGGTACCCCGCTGGTGGGAGAGTCCTGGTTAGGGGGAACCCCACTAGCCGACGGTAGGTCGGCGCCGGATCTCGCCATCCAGCGGAGGAAGATCACTGCCATCTCCCGAGAAAAGCATGCACTACACTAACGGGACTAATGACCAGAGCAGTTGACTCGCCCGGAAATATGAATCAATCAATCAATCAATCCAACAATTATGATTTTGTTCAGCAAATTGTGTTTAACGCAATCCGCAACGCATTCAGGTATTGCGGAGCAGCGCAGCGGTGCGGGATGCGCGGGCAGCAAGTCGGTGGTCGCGGGGTTTGGTGGGGTCGAAGTATGGGAGGGGGGCGCATTGAATGCGGGTGGGGCGGCGCGCTACGAGGATGGCGATTTATTCCTATTTCTTTCTACAATTTGTTCCTTTAAATTTGAAAAATGACCAACGAGTTGCCTCAAGTAGCTGAAATTATTTGTTGAGTTCCCAGGTAATCGAAATACCTTGTAAAACATGATCAATGTTGGCAAGGGGGTCCCCATTGTAAATATGCATCACGTTTAAAGAAGGTATCACTGGAAAACGGGGATTTGTTTAAGTTCGTATATATATATATATATATATATATATATATATATATATATATATATATTTATATATCTTATTGACAGAAACTAGTTGTTGAGTGAAGGGAAGATGGGGGTAGTCCCACATCCTAGAAAGTTTGAGGTGTACTGCTGATACATATTACTGTATTAGGTCTCTTAACAGGGACAGAATTAATTCATATCTAGGAGCCACATTCATAATTCTCATACTTTGAAGTGTTTAAATCAACGGAACTGGAAAATAATTCTTCCCCGTGAGCATTCTTACGATTTATTCAGACTATTTCACGTTAACGAACATTCACTCGTCAATTCGTCTCTGTCTGGAGTTTTGGGAAAACGCCCTCTGGAGAAATCTGCTAATTCGCACACTGGGGATTCAACTATGTGAAGATGGATTGTCATTTTCGTATTAATTGTGGACCGATTTAATGTACTATTACAATTTTGCTTGGTTTTCTCATCTCGATAACGCAGTTCATAAAATACAGATATAATATGTTTTTCCGAATTAACTGATCATCCCGTCACGAGAGTACTTTTGCGAATATAACACCGACATTTTGGGTTTTTGGTTTCATAAGATTACAAAAAATGTATTACAAATTCATGAAGAGCAATATACTTTAAATCTCATTTGTAAAAACACTTTACGATCAGTATTCCATCAAAAACGTGTTTAATTGGTTCTACGCCTTGAGGGTAGAGGAGAGTCAGTGAGTCCTGCTCTAAAAGGTTTCCTTCTACGTCGAAAACTGATTTCTTTCTGGCTTCCGGAAATGCTAATGAAAGCAGCAAATTAATTTCTAATCTAAGTGTATTAAATTAAGGTTTAAACGATTTCCTCCTTAAATACCAGCCGTGCTGAAGTACAATAAGCCTTTCTCTGTCTCCGACGGAACTTGTCTCTTTAACTACATCTGACAGAACCTCTCCTTGAAAGAAACTTGCCATCCTGAACAAAAAATCTAATAACATAAAACGATTTTGTTTGTGAAAATGAACTCCGTATGCCGGAGATCTTTCTAACGGATCTGAATCGTTTTTGGAGAACTGCCAGTGATGATAGCCCGTACAAGAAGAAAATTAATTTTAAAGTTTACCGGATTGTATCTGATATGCAGAGGCGAGAGGCCTTCGTAGAAACACCTGAAAATGGATTTTATCTATTTTACTCGCTGTCAGGGACTAGTATTTGGCAAAACGTTTCCAGAAAATCGTATCTAAAATTCGTCTTATGCATAAAATTTTAAAAATGATTGTTAAAACTTTCAACTTAAGTTAAGTAGTGCATTTTGGTCAACCATCTGTGAGAAGGAAACTTCCCAAATTGGAAAATGTTTGAAGAAACTAAATGGCCCTTCGTTTTCATTGATTGATTAGTGATTCCAGGCACGTCAATTGCTATGCTCATTAGTCCAGTTAGTGTAGTGCAGGTGTTCTCCTTGTGAAATGGGGATGGACTTCCCCGCTGGATAGTGATATTCAGCGCCGACCTACAGACGACTAACGGGGTTTCCCCAACCAGGTATCTTCCACCAGCGGGGCATCGCCCCAGCTGTGACAAGCTCTAAGCTCCCGACTGGTCTCCCATCATGTGTGGTAGTGTAATGCATGCAAGAATACGTGTGTAGGTAAGGAGAGAGGATAAGAAAGGAAAGAGGATGAAAGATCACTCGCGGTCCCTTTGTTAGGGTACTGCTCCGGCATTCGCCTGGTATTGGCCGCAGAAACCACGGAAACTACCGATCAGAGCACCTGGCCGTTAGATTTCTCCTCCAATCAGTGACTGAACTCGACCTAGCTATTTAGCTAGTATCGAAAATCCTATCACAGTCTAGACTCGAACCTAGGACCTCCCGGTCAGAGGCCCTGGAGACACGTCAGTTGATGCCGTGAGCCACATCAGTCGTTACACACTTCTTTTTCTTCTTCGTCTGACAACTCGGTCTGACTCGTACTTCGTTAGTCCCGCCAGCAAAAGGTGTCGTTCAACGGGCCCATACTACGTCCCATCCTACATCCCGTCATACTACGGGCCCATAGCACGTCATACGCAGTTTGAACTGTTTTTGACGTAAAACAAATAAATAAATAATACTACTGCATTCGGCTCCCAGAGAAGCGCCCGAACGAGAGCGCCGCGGAGCGAGCATAGAGCGGGGCGGCGGCCGCGTTCTCCCGCCCACGCGCACGGGTGGGCCGCGGCGCCGCGCACGTGCGCTCCGAGCGGCGTCGCGACGCCTACCCGCCCGCTCGGCCCGCCGTTCCACGGCGCCGCATGGCACGGCTCGGCGGCGGCGGCGGCGGCGGTGGAGGAGTGGCCCAGCTGACTGCCACTGGCGGCTCGCACCCGAGTGCGCGGGCGGCGCGGCGGGGGCTGGGCCGTGCGCGCGGGACCGCGTTCGCCCGCTCGTTCGCTGCAGCTCGCTCGCTCGCTCGCACGCCGCCGCGTGCGCGCGGGCGTGAATCATCGCACGGAGCAGCCGCCATGCCGCCGCGCCGCCGCCGCCGCCGTCGTTGATTCACTCGCCGAAGCCGCCACCACGTGGGCGCCCGCGCGCGCGCGCCCGCACCGCACCGCACCGCACCGCCTGGCGCTTCACGCCCCACGCCGCAGACGCCTCCGGCCATTGTCGCGATAAAACTGACGCCGCGGTCGCGAAAAAATAATTATTATCAATACTGAGCGTCTTCACAAACAATGACTCATGTTCCGAGCTTAGTATATCGCGAAGTGGTTAAGCGTCGATCCATGAGGGAACTGAACGCCTGGGACGTTGCGTTGGGTTCTTTCTCTGTTGGCCATCTGCTTTGGTAGAACATGCGGAATTCGGAGGCAGTGGGTTTGAGAGGAGTCGTACAATGTTGTCTTTAAGAACGGCACTGATATATCAATCAGTGCAATCAATCAGGGCACTGATATATCAATCAGTGTAATCGATCAGAGCAACACGGCGCTGATATATCAATCAGTTTTATTTTGGGATTTTTTTTCTCTTCGTATATAAATTCAACTTTATATTCTTGTAGGTATTAAGAATACTTCAATAAAAACATATATTTTGACTTAAACTGTTAGTGCTTATCTTCACAAGTAAGGAGTAAAATACATGAAAACCCACTTAAGGCTGAAGACAGGAGCATCAGCCCTGAGCGTTTTCATATCAGGTGATTACTGGTTAAAGACGTTGTGAGACCCAGTTTTCAAAATGTCTATACATAGCCCGAAGAGCTAGGATAACTAAAGTAGTGGCAGTAAAAATTAGCGAAGTCATTGACTCCCCACTGCCTTGGTTATTTTTAACTGTGGGGGAGCTTTCAAATTGAAAACGAACAGAACATAAACAGAAATCCTTTAAAACGTCCTCCTTTCATAAAAGCTTTTCCAGTGTTGTAGAGCACACACTCGGCTAACGTATATTTGCTTTTTCTGTCACTGCTCACTCTATTCTCCGTGAGGTGTCTTTCAATTCCAGATTTTCATCCCCGTTTCTCATTTTCCTTTCCTTGAATCACACCGAGTAGCATCGAGTTCATGAGAAACCAAAAATCCTAAATGATTATTAACTTTAGTGTCACTTAAAATGTATACCAAAACATTAAACCGTTCTAGAATGATTAAATGATGTCCTAGAATTTGCTCAGGCAAGGTACCTTAACTCTAGACCTCGGGATTCATGAGAGATGTAACATTCTGCATCAGTCGTCAAATATTTTCTGGAATTGATTCAAGGGCTAGAGAAAAATATGTTTCTCGTTGCAAGAAATGACTTAACGATAACTTAGCTGTTATTTCCATATGAATCTCCTGCCAGATGATCGTAGCTGACGGATAGAATCTAGCCCGACGAGAACGGATTAACGTATCAATTCTGAAATTGATAATGACCCAACACGTTTAATGTACGAAACTTAATACAAAGTTGAATTAAACGTACGTTGTATCCTGCGCTCATCAGCTGGATATATTGTGTCTTCTCCTCTGACCTGCTCCTTTCCACGCCCTCCGCATCTCCGTGGGGAAGAGTTCTCTTGCCTGCGTCGACTACAAGTGGTGTTCAGAGAAGTGGCACCGGCACGGCCGGGTTGAGTCGAGGACGAGGACAAGGGTGAGGACGAGGGCGAGATGAGGGCGGCGGAGACAAGAGGTTTCTACGAACGACGCCCGCGCTCACCGGCTGGTTTCCAGGGAAACACACTGTGCTCCTCATGGCCGGCCCGGACGCCGAGTTCGCTAAGTGGCGTGAGCACAGTGGCGCTGACGTCGGTACGAAGGGCCGCGGGTTCGATTCTCACCCGGACATTGACGTTTACCTGTATTGCTGCATGATGTGCTTCCCCATTCACCATACATCACCTTTCATCCCATTAGATGGGATCGATAGTTCAGGATCTCGGCATTTATAAGGGATGTGAAGTACAGCATCACCCGTGAAATGTTTTCGAGAAGTGGTAATTTTGGAGATATTGCATTCCCTCGCATTTATCCTGGCTTGGAAATGTGGCGAAGGTGTAATGGACTGTGATCTGGGCTGTCCGGGTGACGCCGCGTCGAAGGCTGGGGTGCCGACGTTTCGACCGACATATCGCGGTCCTCTTCAGGGCTGTACTGCCCTGGAAGTACAGCCCTGAAGAGGACCGCGATATGTCGAAACGTCGGCACCCCAGCCTTCGACGCGGCGTCACCCGGACAGCCCAGGTCATGACTCTGGCCGCGGAAGCCTACAATATCATGTAATGGACTGTAAACTAAGGCAGATTTGTGGTCGGTCGCCCACCATGTAAAACCTGGTGACATGTTCGGCTATAGTCCCCAATACCTACCTTCCTGGTGATAACTGTGTGGGGCCATGGTACGCGCCGAGAATCCGGGCCCGGAGCACGCCCAGTATTCAGGCGCATCAGTGTTATTACAGGAACTATGGCAAGGGCAATGGTGGCCGCATCTGGACCCAGCCTTTACGCGCAGGAGGAAGTGTCTGTAGCATCGGACAGGAAGGAAAGAATAAGTTACAGCCACTTAAGCAGTGGTCTCTCGAAGCCTTGAATGAGGTAAGAGGCTATCACTAGCCCAGTCCGGGCCAAACACCATCCCTACACTCGTTGACTTCAGAATGTTTCTAATGGTTTCTCTCCTTGACTGCCACTCCCTTTTTTTCAAACCTACTTTATATTTAAAGAATATTATAACTATTCGCCTAAATCCTCTGTTTTCTTTTTTATGAATATCCATTATAAAACAACCACCAATCTTCGTTCTCACAAAGCTGTGAGTGAATGATGTTAATACTATTTCGAGATTTTTATTTATTGCTCACATACTGCGAGAGTGAACAATACTGAGTAATTGATAGTAGCTCGGAAGTTGTAGTAAATTGTCAACGTATTTGCAATACTTAAAAATATTTTATAAGATCTCAATTTGAAAAAGTTTATTTAATCACATGATGATGAAAGTGTTCCAGCGTTTGTTAGTTGAGGTACGAAGACGCCGGAGTAAGCATAATACACCAAAGTTGACCCATTGTCATGTCGGCGGCGCCGGCCTTGCTAATTGGATACGAAGACAGTTCTGGGTAAGGAGGGTAATTCATCTACCCACCATCCTCTCGCTCTCAGTAGCTCGCAGTAGCTGCTTTACAGTTATATAACACAAGACTCGACGTGAAGGCGACGTCACACTCAATTCCTTCTTCTCGGATCAAGACATTCGTAAGATAAACGAGAGAAAGAAATTGTTTTATTAATAGCTATTGACGCAAATAATCTGATAATTACTCTAGTGATCAACATGCTACACAGCAATTTATCAGTTTATCATTACAAAGCAAGTTATAAAATGGCACGTACTACATGATTCGAAGATTTTGTTAAGGAATACACACGTTATCCAAATCACTTCATTAGGGAGCATATGGGAAAGGTGTAGATAACTTACGCGGGTAGACATGAAAACAACTGACAAATTTATGAACGGAAATTTTGCTAATATCTTAGCGTATTGTTTATTGTATTTCGTAAATGGAAAGTGGTTTGACGATCTAACAAACCACTGTTCATGAACAAAGCTGGATCAGCCGTCTGCACCGCTTTCCCTCAGACGGCCGGGGCGGGGCGGCGCGGGGAGGGGGGAGGGTGCAGGCTAAACTGCGAGAGGGGGAGCAAGCGATCGAGCTGTATAAACTAGTTGCGCAATTTTACGGCTCGCCTATCTCTCGCCAAGGCTCCCGGCTGCTAACAGCGCCGCTGGCAGAGTTACGGTGCCTTTCCTTTCCCTGGCGACCGACGTAGTCGCGACGCTTCGCCGCCCTCCGCACACCGGCACGGCGGCGATAAGGCGGCGGTTTCGGGAGTCTCCTTAGGCACTGTGACGTCATGGAGAAAAAAACACAGACATTTACAAGTATGTACAAGTTTATTTACACTATGTTCAATAACTAAATTCTGCTCCGAAACTACACACTTTTGAGTATTTCCCTGTGGATACTCCACATAGCTAGGGAGGCCCCGCCTCTACTGACGCTTCTCCCGCGCCACTACCGTGACCTCGTCACCCGTGCAAGAGGCACGACACGCTCCAGCCTGGGCGTAAAGTTTTGCGCATCGCGCGAGGTTTCCAAAACCAAACCCCCGTGTGAGCTCGTCGGCTCGATTTTATACCTAGAGTGTAGCCGTCACGTGACCGTCCTTGGTGTAGGAGGGAGGCTCGCGTCTACCACGTGACCTTCCAGGTCAAGCTGGCGTCCACTTGGTCTAAATATATCCCAACACCGTGGCGCCAAAGCTGTTCAGCCCGCAGGTATGCGATACTTCCGCTCCTCCTCCCACCCACGGCCGCCAACGTGACGCTACAGGCACTATACGCCTAACGGCGATGTTCTCGGGGACTGAAGAACGCGCGTTTTGTGCGAATTTAAGATTTACCACAAAAAGTGCTTGAAACACGTGTTTCGCAATACGCGAAGCGTTCTTTGAACAACACGTTGATCCACCGACATTACTGCGTTGTCACCTGTGATGCAGCATCTGCGGAAGGACTTCTACAAATTGGGAGGTCCTAGTAATTATCCTCCCAGATGTTTTGTGTACACTGACTGTGATGAATGGCGTTACCACGTGAACTGTAATGCTTAATTACTTGGTGCAATGATTTTCTCACAATAACCGAGTGATTAGCAATCACAATAAGCGAATGACAGACGTACAACCCTACATCCAGCCAGAGTTAAGAAGAAGTATATCGGACGGCGATGGATGTCACTTATCTTCATCCGGTATAACTACTTTTCTCCTTGGTAGGTGTCCCCTTAAAACGTGTAGTACATGGAGATCCCCGACACAAGCGAAATAGCTCATTTGGCATAACCGGTCAAGAAATAATAAAAGGCAAGTATTTTCCACATCAGAGTAGTTTTTCAAGATGATGATGCGTGAAAAGTAAGATGACTCTGAATTGTAATCAGGGAAGTCTTTTGTTTATTTGCACAAGTTGAATGGAACGTAATTAGAATATCAAAATTTTATACAGTTTAACAAGTATAAACAAAATTAATTGTTTACACAAAAGTAATAAAAGTTATTTCAGTTCTTTCATCCAATCACGTATATTGCTTTCGCAACGTCTCATGAATTTTCTATCCTAGAAGCCAAATTACAAATAGAGATTTATTACAGATCAAAATAAACCATACTTGGAATGTCATTTTTTAAAGTACAGTAAACACTCAATTAACACAAAGTAGAAGGTCGGAAATAATCGGACTTCTTGTTACAAAAATTCGCGTTAACCGAGTATTATAAAAGTCCGTTTTACCGTAATCCCTTGCCGGGACCGAAGTTTTGTTCGTGTTACGGCGAAAGTCATGTTAAGTAAGTTCGTGCTAACGAAGGCATATAGGTAGTACTTCGGCAATTCGAAGAAGGCAGGTACATTACCAGTTTATTTACCAAAATTATTTTGTAGAAAAGAAAACATTGTTGGTTTTGGCCACGACAAGCTATTTTTATAGGCAAATCACAACGATAATAATATTTTAGATCAGAAGCTGCCTTGTATTAAATATTAGTATCACCAACATATAATTATTAAATATCATGACAGCGTTTAAATAATTGTTATAATACTTAATATTAGTGATAGTATGATTATTGCATCCTAGTCTTGTACTGTAATCCTTTATTATTATTATTATTATTATTATTATTATTATTATTATTATTATTATTATTATTATTATTATTATTGTTATTGTTATTATTGTTGTTGTTGTTGTTATTTAACTGCCACCAGATCATACCCAATTGCAGTTCAAATAAATGTGTGTGTATATATATATATATATATATATATATATATATATATATATATATATATATATATATACATATATATATACATATATATATATATATATATATATATATATATATATATATATATATATAATTTTCTTAATTATCAACCACCCATATTATTAACACTAAACACTATCGCCTTCCCTGTATTCGGCATAAGTTTAATTGTGTCAGGCATGTCTACTCTTTCATGTCGTGGGAAGTTTTCAAAGATCTTTTAATCAAAGGTCTTTACACGTGCGGAAATGAAAGGGCAGCGTGTGATTCATTATCAAGTATGATATACATCTGTTTTGTGATCTTTTTTTAATTATGTCGGAAATGTGTGATCTTTTTTAACGACTGAATTCCTTTTCCTGTTACATTTTCTACGTCCTGCTACACTTCTAAGAAATATCATTTCATTTGTCTGAAGTTTCTTCTTCTTTTACTTTTTATTACGCAACTTTCATTTCCATATAGGAGCGTTGACTGATATTTCTTGGGAGAGCTTTAATAGCGTCTGCTTTCTAAATTCATTATGGCTGACTGTTAGACTTCTATAAATCATCAAATATCAGTAATAAAGTCTCTGAAATACATCTTAAAGTTCCCAGAAGTACGTTTCTGGCTTAGTTTTGTGATCTGTGAGCAGCGTGACTGCTGGGTATGTGTGAAAGCTGTATAAATTAAGTGGGTCAAAGCTTGACCAAATGGGACCTAACTACCTTTATAGTATTGATGTACGGAACATACGTATTCGAAGTGATTGTGGAAATGCACTTTAGTCTTCGCAACTTAAATTGTCAATATTAAGTTATCTTCAATATCTATGAACTAATATATCATTTCTTTTAAAAATTATTGGGGGGCCGTATGGGGGGAGTTCTAGTACGTGTTTGGACTGCTTATGTGTTTAATCCATTCCTAAGAGGCAATATCCATAAAATAGATATCTCACTCCGATCTCCTGCCAAATTTCTTCATAAATGCATTTCAGTAATTACCGAACATATAACATTTTATAACCGTGTGATGCAGATGTTATGCCCGTGAAAACTTCTTGACCACAATAACCATCAAAAGCACACAAATAATCAGGTCGTACGTTTTGTTAATAGATTTGTATAAAATTGTCCCCTAAATAATGATTCTAATTTTAATCAACTTCTGTAACATATTTTGAAATTATTATTTGAATTCTAAATAAACATACGGTGCCACTTAGTTGTTTCAGGCTGTAGAAATTACCCTTTGAAAATTAAATTGGTAGGTCGATCAGTTGTTTCATTACAAATTTTAAGCTTCTCATCTGAGAAGGTCAGAGCACAGGAGTAATTAGTATGTGGAAGTTATTGGTAAAGGTAAAATAAGTTATGGGTAAAATAAAGTTATGGGTAAAATAATTAAAAATGTTGGTGTTCCAAAATCGTTTCGTTAGATTTGACTGTGGACGGGGAGACGCCGGAAAATTCTCAAGATTCCTGGCCTTTGGAGGCGGAATATTTCTGCATCCTTTCACTTTTCTATCATCTTCCATCTTTTTTAAAACGCCAATGAATATCTAAATCATTCATATTTAAATATTGTACAAAGACTGTAGGTTGAAGAATAAAATTCTTCAACACAGTAGCTGTGCCAGTAGTAATGTATGGAGATGAAGCAAGAGCGACGTCAAAAAAGGCAACTCTAAAATCCAGGCAGCAGAAATGAAATTTTCGAGAAGCACTCTAGGTTATAACATCTTAGATATGAAGAAAAATAGAGAAATAAGAAATAAACTGGGGCGTCGAACCACTGCTGGAGACACTGGAAAGAAATCAGAAAAGATGGAGTGAACATCTAAGAAGAATACCCGATAACAGACGACCAGCTTTCGCAGTGAACTACAAATGCAGAAGAAGAAGAGATGTAGGGAGACCCAGAAAGAAGTGCACACCGGAACAGGTTCTAGAACCTAACCCTTGAAGTGCAGTAGTAAAAGAAGTGTATAGGAAATGTCGATAACGGTTAGTGAGTGTGAGAAATGAAGTTGAATCTCGGAAACAGTTGGAAAGAGAATCTCTTTCGTCACGCGTTTCGCGCTTTATCTCGCTCTCGAAGCTCTATTTCATTCATACCACGCCTCTTCTTAGTAGTACAAATCTGCGACTGCATGCCATGCAAACAACCTGCTCAAACACACGTAATACCCACTAAGAAGAGACTGTTAGGAGGCAGATAAAAACTCTTTCTGAGAACTTAGCTGAGCCTTTCCTGAAAGGGTAAGAAGACAAACGAAAGTGAGGTGGAACGTTCGGAACTAACGAGATCAAATTTTTAAAAAAAATTGCGAATAGGTCTTGAAATACAGTTCACGAGAACGTGAAATTTCGTTGATAACAATATTGTGTTCAAGAAGATGTCGGAGTAATTTTTGTCTGCGCCTAATGAGTCAAATGAAACACAATAGAGGAAGATTGGTCACCCTATTTTGTTTGATAGTGATCTTTGTACTTACGCGAAAATCGATGGCTCGATTTTTGGTTGAATTTGATAGCTCGATAATGTACTAACTCGCTACGTTGTCGTGTTAATAGCGCAGTCATGCTCCTTCTCATCCAATTATTCGAGAGATATATCTCATTGAAGAAAAATCCTTCACCTTTTGATCAACATTGCAAAAACACCGATGGATTACTGGTTCCATTTTCATTTTAGTTTAACCCAATAATACCAAAAATTATTTATACAGTGGAAATGAAGGATCAGTAGTTCAATAATGTATACAATCAATTGAAGGATCATTGACACAATTTCAAATGCGAAGAATTGCCGAGTTCTAATCATAAAAACAATATAAAACGTAAAACGAAAGAAAAAAAATCGAGAGCAGTTTTTTCAAAGTTGCGAAATAATGTTTTGAATATCTTTGGCCTTCCAACTGAAATGGAAATACATTTTGGTAGAATCTTACAAAGTAGATGGAATACAGTTTCTGCGCCTATGCTGCGCTCGCTCCTCGCGACGCACACTGGTCTAATCGGGCCTAAAACTTGGTCATAATTGCAAATGTCAGTGGATTTGCGTAAAAATTGGTATCAAGGGGTTTTTGAGGTCGCTGAATTAGAATATCATTACGAAATTTCAAAATTCAAAATGGCGCCTTCAAAATGGCGGATCGACTCATTTAAAAACAAAGAAATATGCATATAAAAATATACATATGGGGCTCTGAAGGTCATTGATTTCAAATGTCATAATGAAATTTCAAAATTCAAAATGGCGGCTTCAAAATGGCTAACTGACTCATAAAAATGAGCCCAATGTGCGTAGAAATATGTATAAAATGGTTCTACTTGTTCCGAAATCTCATCAACCTCATCATTCTCATCATACAATATTCTGAGACTCTCGTCAGAATTGAGTCCTTTCCGAAACATATTTCAACAACTCACTCAAAAGAAAGAAACTAAAATTGATTAGCAAATGATTCGCATTCGAATAAAGATTTCACCTACGACGCCGTGCCGTCGCGACGGCACGGCGCGCCAGGGCACGGTGCGACGGCACAGCGCTGCGCGGCGCAGCGCCACACACGGTACGGCTTCCTCTCGGAGATTAGCTTAACGAGATCTGCTCTGCACTTGACCAGGCTCCGCGGCCGACGCGCCGGCGCGGCACGGCGCGGCGCGGCAGGAGCAGGCACGCGCATGCGAAGGATTCCGTCACGGCCGTCGCCCATTATTAGGCCTGGGGATCTGGAACCGAATTCGAAAACGAGTGTGGTTTGTGGCGCAACTCATCAAAATATACTGTGAGCGGTAGCTCAGTGCATCAAGTGATGTCACTGCAGCGCCTTTGACCGGGAGGTGCTAGGTTCCCACTCCCCACGGCGGCAGGATTTTCAGCTAGGTCGAATTCAGCCGCTGTCCGGAGGAGAATTCTAGCGGCCGACTGCTCTGATCGGTAGTTTCTCCGATCAACAGCAAGCGAATGCTGGAGCAGTACCCTACCAAACGGGCCACAGACCGAGCGCGATCTGTCCGTCCCATTCCTTGTTCTATCCCCTCCCCTTACACACACAATTACACTAACATGCACTACACTACCACATATCCCGGGAGACCGGTCGGTAGCTTAGAACTTGTCCCGGCTGGGGCGGTGCCCCGCTGGTGGGAGAGTCCTGGTTAGGGGGAACCCCACTAGCC
Source organism: Teleogryllus occipitalis (assembly GCA_011170035.1). NCBI lineage: Eukaryota > Metazoa > Arthropoda > Insecta > Orthoptera > Gryllidae > Teleogryllus > Teleogryllus occipitalis. The sequence continues at coordinate 47,783 of BLKR01015259.1, read as the reverse complement.
GACGGTAGGTCGGCGCCGGATCTCGCCATCCAGCGGAGGAAAGATCACCGCCATCTCCCGAGAAAAAACATGCACTACACTAACGGGACTAATGACCACAGCAGTTGACGCGCCCGGAAACACGAAAAAATCAATCAATCAATCAATCTGATCAAAATATATGAAGTCAAAGAGCGTTGTGTGAGGTGTTGCCTTAAAAGGTTAATTTTTACTTCAGAAGGGTATACCATACCGCGACCACAAGCACCACCATGCGGAATGGCCCTCCAGAAGGGAAGATTAACATTTTGAGTGAACGTTTTCTCGTCCCTAAGCTCTTATGCGGTTACACGACTACGTATGGAGCACACTTTGATCTGTACGGCTCGACATTTCGTTTATCGAGTGTTGATCTCGTGCCTGCAACGAATGCGATAAAAGTTGATCATGACCTACTGCTGGTGGAGTGGCATCTTCCTACTGATTGAAGATTTTTCGAGGAAATACATAATATAGTGATCTAGAACATCATTACAATGGAGTACGGGACATACAAAGAGATGAATAGGTTAGATACCAATTAGATAAACAGTTCTTCTCGTAAAATTGTGAATTCTAATTGTGTATGTCTTGAAAGCAATTAAATGTGGCACTGATTTTCATATGCATCGTCACTTATATTTTTGAAATAAGAGAAACTACTTGTTACCTTTATGTACAGTAAAGTATTTTGTATGCTAATGAATCCGTACCTAGTTATCGACCCGCGTCCGTTCGTTCGTTCGTCCGTCTATTCCGTCATTCACGGTCAGACCCGGTCTTTCGATCCAAACGCAGAGGGTAGATAATGTTTCATTGGACACTTCTGAGTCTCATGGTGGGGAACTCATACTTTTTTGCGGATTCATCCAGATCTCTCCATTCATCCAGATCTCTCCTTTTGAGTGACTTATAGCTCTTACACAGGTCATCAATAGTCCATTAGTTTCCTATTCACAACGAAAATCGATTGGCACAATTCTTAACCTATTCCTTCTAGAACATATTCTAAAAGAATTTTAGAAATACACTATTTTGGATGATTTCAAAGTACCTATGAGTACACTGATGAAATACCGTGACTTACTTCTGGTATAAACATGAATCGTTGCCTATTGATTCATCACATTTGATGATAAACCTCGTTTGTAATGAAAAAAAATTAAAGAAGATTTTTCATCGAATCGTTTTCATTTTCATTTTCAACGCGAAAATACACACTGGAGGCACCACGCTAAGGTAGTAAAAGTATTGCAAATAGTAATGAAGAACTCGGGTGTAAAAGTGATCGTTTTTGTGATATTAAAATTTCCATTTTTTCTCTCCGCTGTTCGTGCGCTGTGATTCTTAAATAGTCCAAATTATGGCGCATAGTCGTCCCCTGCTTTTGTCATTTTTATGTACCCCATTTAAATCCTTTCCACCAAAAATGTTTACTTGCTTTTATCTCGCAAACGTTTCTAAGTCGATTACCATGTTCTGCACCCGAACCTTTGAAATGTTTAATTTTCCCTCGCAGTAGATAATTATTTTCTCATTAATCCCTAGACGATCCTGTATTTTTGGCGTGGAGGCCGATTGCATTTAGATTTCCTCAACCGCGCATACACACGCACAACCACTTGCATCTGTCACTTGACGGGCCACCGCCCAACGCTCTCCGCGTTCCCACCCCACCCCGCCCCGCCCCGCCCCGCCCCGCCCTGCCCCGCCCCGCCCCCCCGCCCCGCCCCGCCCCGCCCCGCCCCGCTCCGCCCCCACTCGCAGCAAAGCTCCGCCTGCGCCGAGAAGAAAAGCGGTCGACGCGGCGCGACGCGCCGAGTTACGAGGGACCGTTTCTTCTGCGAAACTCGCTCGTCGCTTGTAGCTCGCGCCCCAAAGAAAACGCGGCGACGCTCCTTTTATTTATACTTTGCCTCTCCGCAGCGTCCTCCTTCGGATTCACCCGGCACTAACTTGTAGCTCGTAGGAAGCAGAAAAAAAATTAAATGACCCGAGGGCTGTTCTACTTTATTTACTGGTATTTCTAAGTTTGCTTCAAAAATACTAAAATACTACCTTCATAAATTTAAAACGCTAAAGGTTTTCGTTTAGAAAGCAATTTGAGCTTTCTATGAAACCAACTTTTGTGTATTGTTGCTTTAAATGAAAGGTAATGGATTCTAGCTTGCAATTTTTTACCAGTTTTATAGTACAAACACTAAATATTAATAAAACCGTAAAATTCATAGAATGAACGCTTATCTCCCGTCATTTGTTCGTTCTTTTGTTCTGCGAGTTGCAGTCGATCGTAGTTTCGGGTGTAGAGTAGACAGCTCTGTGGGTGGGAGATATGTTAATGTTTACAATGCCATGACTCTGCCAGTTACTACAGAAAATGGATATCTTATTCACGATGATATCCCCACTTCTTTAAATACCACGTGTGTTAGTCCATGTGAAGATTTGAATTTTCGCCTATTATGTCTGCACAATCATGCTGTGTGATCTGCTTACAGGTTTACTTGCCCCCAAGTGTGTTTGCTGAAGACGCCTTTGAAGCATTGCTTCAAGAAAAGTGAAAATGCACAGAACTCAATATTGAATTGAATTTAAATATTTTTTTCTTAGAGCCAGCATAAAGCGAGACCCTCCGCAACAACAAATACATGAGAGTTAAGAGACAAACAACCAATCCAAAATCGGGACTCGAACCCGCGGCCATTCTGACCGAAGCGCTGAGTCGCTGAGTTAGCCACCTCCGCTATGCATGTCAGCTTAAATAATCTTCAAACCGAAAATATTTTCATTTATTCTGAAATAACAATTGTACTCGTATTTAGGAGAAAAACAATAGAGGTTGCGCCACAAGGGAAATATTTAAATGCTTGGGTTTACAAAACAATCACTTCTGTGGAATTCTTCTCAGTTACCGACAAATTTTGGCGGATTTCCTCTAGTTTCCTGTAACAAATAATTAAGTGTTCCTTTGCTTTGTCCGTAACCCTCGTGATAAATAGTTATTTAAAAAATTATAAATTAATTGGCTCAGGAATTAACGCTGAAAGCTTAGAGTCACTTTTATTTTGTTCATTGCCACTATTGTTAAAAGATTGTAGTGCGAGTTTGTTGTTCGTATCTAAATTACTTTTTCCGAAGTAAAAAACATGCTGTATCATGGGAAGAGAAGTTGTAGAAAGTAAATATTTCAGTACGATGTTCAAGATTATGTCGAGGAGAACAGTGCAGCGAGAATAACGAACGTTTAATCTTCCGGAGAGCGCCGCGTCGGAGCCAAATGACATCCGAGGCCCTGTGGAGTGAAGACGAATGCGTCTGGCCTCTTTCGAAAGGCATCTGAGCTCGACGCTGGAGCTCCAGTCCATTGGATGGTTGCTTCGAAGAATTCACAAATAGCCAGGGCGAAGCAGATTTGTGAAAACTTACCTAATTCTGAACCGAGTTGCTCTATTTCGAATTTAACCAATTTTATCCAAATTTCCAAGAATGAAATCTCCAAACAGCTGAAGATGGTGCTGAACAATGATATAGTTTTTATCGTAGTGCCCCTTAGCAGGGGGTGAACGCAATGAAGTATCTAATGGCGTTAAAAAAAATTGTACATCTACGATTACACTTACTATATTCAGGCAATCAATTTAATTTTATCTTTGTATGCTACCTCTTGTACCAAACAATTTTTACCCAAACTATCAGATTTCAAATTAACCATTTATTTTTTTACAAAATTATTTTCGTATTAATTTGTATCATCTTTAAGTAGGAGAATTTTCCTACTTACCTACTGTCGCATCGTTGTGATTCCGCAAACGATGATGCTAGTGACATGCTATACTTATGGGAGTGCCATTTTTATTCCAAGAAGATACACCAATTCAACTGATTGCTGTTTTGTTCTCTGATCACGATTCGAAGAGCAGGCAATTTTGACAATTTTAAAACATAATAATGACAGCATATTATAAGCATTATTGTTCCAACGCTCGTATATCATTTGTTATGTTATTTTGAGAGTAAGAAGAAGGATAGGTAGACGGAGAGAGAGAGAGAGAGAGAGAGAGAGAGAGAGAGAGAGAGAGAGAGAGAGAGAGATGGGGAGGACGAGAGAAAAGAAAGCTGGTGGGAAGCCGTGTTGCAGGAATAGCAGTTGATCACAAAACGGGCTTGCGTCTCATCATTGCAGCGTGCACGGCGCGCGTAATTTTAGCGCCGGTGTCAGCGGGCGTTGGGCGTTGGGCGGGCGGCGACGGCCGTTGCCCCAGTCGTCCCCGCGGTGGAGCAGCCGCGGGCGGGTGGGCGAGCGTGAGCGTGTGCGCACGGGCGAGCAGGCCGGCGCGGCGCGGCGGGACGGGGCGTGGGCGGCGCGGCCTCCGCGCGCGGTTATTTCGGCGCGTGGCTTCACGCGCGGCGGCGGGCGCCCGCCGCCGGCTGCAAGGCCACCCCGCCCCGCCCGCGCCCCGCCCCCGCCGCGACGCTCCTCGCAGAAGGCTCGCTCGCGGCGCATCGCGCGCGCCTTGCACGGCGAGGGCATCACGCGCCGCTAATGCAGGAACTCGAAGCAACAAAGCGCGGTGAATGGCAATGCGTTTGCTCACGCGCGGACGTCAGCAAGCGTTCATAATGATCCCAGAGTTTCTTTTCCGTCGGTGTTCAATGGTTTTATGCGTACGCATTGCACTAATATGCTGTAGTTATGAACGGTATTAGCGCACATACTGCAAATAACAGTCGCGTTTGGAGTTTGTAAACTGAGTTAATCTTACAAGAAAAAATCATGTATGAGTAAAGATGATATAACTTCTTTTGATCTGGGAGTACACATACGTTGTATGTAGCTTCAATTGATTTGTTACGATTGTTATTAACGGACTGTTAAAGTCCTTAATGGTCATCGGTCGTTAAGAGTGGATTTTCGTTCCACTGTTTGGTTGCTGTAAGTCGAAATAACAACAGTGTTAGAAATAGTTTATAAATCATCGTCAACGTTATCTAAAAAGGTTAATAAAAAGATATGAGAGTTTAATATTTTTTTCGGGAAATGAAAAAATGAAATAATTTTAAATTTCATGATGAGTTCAGGGTACGCGCAGAACATTGCAGTCATTAAGTAATGGTCTTGGTCTTCAGATTCATATCTTTTAATCTCTGAGAGTATCGAGGAGAACAGATTGTAGTTGTGAGGCACAGTTTTATTATATATCAAGTATTGAGAGGTCTTAATAAGTGGGCTCAAGAAATAAAGAAGTGAAATCCAATTCAAAGGAGGCAAAGAGGTTGGAATAAAAATGCTGCAAAGAAGTAGTGGAGGCAATAAATAGAAGAGAACGCTCAGAAGGCTATTAGAGGGTAAGGAAGAAATGAAAACTGGAATGCTATAAATAGCGCTAACCGTAACAAAAGTCGCTCCACTACTACTACAACTGGAATAATTTTTTCTTAAAAACTGTAAGGGAACTCATTGGAGATTTTAATATCAAAATTGAAGGAGGGAGCTTCGTTGACAGATCAGCCCTTTTTTTAAGGGGAGGACACGAAAAACTCGGGGAAAAAATGATTTTTCATAATTTCCGCTATTTTATTCTATGTCTTCTAAACATGCTGACATACAGTTTATGCATGTTTCACTACGTTTTAGTCCCTAAAAATAATAGTTAATGGAACTATACATTATCCAGGTCATTTAAAGATGGGCGTAACTCTTGGAGGAATGTAGAATGGGGGAAAATAATATTTTTTTGATATTTTCGAAGTTCGAGATATTGTTTGCAGTTCATGGCTGCACCTTTAGTTCACGGCTAGCGTGTTCCCTTTGTCTAAAAACGCCTTTTTTGTGAATAAGAATATAAATAATCTCATTGTTGTAGTTGTATTGCTGTAAATAGCTGCACGAATAAAGAATTGCGAATATAGAAGTAAATACGAATAGAAGTAAAGTATTGTTGTGTATTATAGATATATTATATAGATATATTATTGTTGTGTAAATAAAACCCAACTGTAATTATTAAATAACAGGGAATGTCTATTGAAAAAAATACCAAATGTATCCTCCATTCCCAAACAACGTGCAAATGCGAAAAAATAAATAAATCGTCTCCTAAAACAGACACAGAAGAAGAATCATTAAACTAAAAGGAAAGGAAACAATTAAGAGGTTCGAGATAATCCACAATATGGAACAGGAATGCACTGAGTGATTGAGTATATGCAAAATTTAGCACCGAAACTTTGAAGTCAATTTACTCAAATTCTGTTTTTTTTTAACTTTAGGAGCATTTATCTCCGGAAAAAATAGTAGTACATGCTTACTATTTTTATAACACTATCTACATTATTTGTCGAGTCATAATAAGCTACAAAAATACAAATAAATGGCAATTTAAATGTAAAAAAATATTATAACAAAAAATGTTTAATTTTTTCATAACTTAATACAAATTCCTGTTCAAAAACGAATGATTATATATCATATTTTGAGCTTATTTACATTAACAAAGGTTTAAATGTTAAATATTAAAAAAATCAACCCTATAAGTAAAATAGTTTTTGAGATATGTGTACCTAAAAAACATAAAATTAACATGGGCGAGATAGGGATGACCTTCTCTCCATAAGAAAACTTCGGACACTCACATATTACATATATGTTTCATTTGTCCGTGTTGCACCTGGCATGTTGACGTGTTCTGAAAACTGAATGTATTTTCCTTATTAGTTTGGTTGGTGAACGAGGAAAGGTCGGGGCACGGTCCTTGGCAAGCCGAGCAAAACAAGTATAATACAAATTCACATGCCGTGTTAAATAAACACGATCGTGTTTTATGCGAGAATGGGAAACGTTCAGCAACCAGTGACAGTCACAAGATGGCGTCAACAGTACCTCCATTTTATGTACACTATTATATGCACATTGCTGTTAAGAGAGAAATCAGAATCATTTCCTTGTTTACAATGTATTTATTTAATGAGTTTCCTTGTATATTTTACATTGGAGGTAATGTTTTGTTTGTAATTGCCACAATTGTGAGTGTTGTTAGTTTACATGTTGCTTTTTTACGAGTTTTGTGTTGTTTACATCCAATGGACTGGATTATATGTGTTGTGGTCACCATGTGAATGTTTCACTATTTTTTTCAAAACATGTTTCCAAGTGTACTCAATTCACGTCGATATGACAGTTAAAGCGAAGGATTTCTTGTTGAAGTGTTAATATGGGTATTAAATATTTTATCATCTTCTTATCCTATCCCGTTTTCTCGCTAGTAAGTCGAAAACATTTTACTTCAAGAGCAAGTTTTCAATGTTGCTTTGGCAACAAATTACAAAAGACAGAAACAATATCTGCCCCCCCCATTTTTTTCTCTAGTTGTTCCTGCACAACATACATAATTTTATTGAGAGGGAAGTGAATGACAAGAAAACAATCAGCAGAAGGAAAGCGATGCAAAACAAAATTCGAAACAGAGGGCTAGGATCCATATGCAAGATGTATGCCGAAGAAGAAAAATGAGGAAAACATTGTAAGAGTGACCTTTTCCTCTCTTAGTTCTTCCTTAATGACTCAGCGATTATAGTCACGATATTGACGTTAACATCCAGAGCAAACGACCATCTGACCTTGTATTTTCCAATGATTTTCAACTGCCTTGCGATTTTTTAAAAGGCGAAATAAGTTGCATTCTGAAATTAAAATTTTGCCACCAGTTTGGAAAAATCTTTCCCCAAAACATTTCGAACATAAAATTTTTGCTTTTCACTCTTTCAACTTGTAAAATATTGAGAGTTAAATTAAAAAAACTCAAAGATCAGAAGCAGTAGGAGTTCAAATACACATAACTTGGTTTTACGAAAAACAGGAAAGATTTACGTGTGATATTGAAGAAAAGAGATTGTCGAGGTCTTAAATAAAGTTTGAGAAAACTAACCCTTTTAAGTTGCTTCCGTATGTTTATATTTAGTTTCAATTAGGAGGAATAAGTGTAGTTTTAAAATAAATTTTCGAGTTCTTAGAAGGTATTTTAATTACAAATCGTTATGGACATTTAAACGAATGAATTACTTTTCTTCATTCTTATTCATTGTTATTATTTTTGGAAGAAACCGTTCTTCGCATGCATCTTCTGCGATTGAAAATGAATGAAAGTATATTGCAAATACTGGTACGACACGTTAAGAAATATTTATGATATAATAGTAACATGATCTTATTCGTAATTGTTTTAAATGCCTGCGTATTTTTTTGTAGCCTTAACATTTTGCCTACTCTCAACAGTTCTTGTTTCTCGATTTATAAAAACGAGGGGCGTGTGTTAGCACAATCTAGTTTTATCGTACGACGATGAACTTTCAACTTCACAGTCAAGACATAAGACAGTGAAGCAGTTATTACTGTGACGCAAACATTACACCCACTCTATTCACTATTTATGATGATACGATATGCTTGCACTGTTGCCAGGAAATGCTCGCCAAAACACATCAGTACCTACTTAGTGAAGAAGCGTAAGTAAGAAGATGCTATGTAATATGCTCAAACAGATTTCTTCCTATACAAAAAGAAATCGACGATAAAATGTATTCAAATTTTTGAAAACACCAGTAATATTAACATTTATGAATCACCATTGTATATTGTTAATAAATCAATCCATGATTGTTCCCGCGTGTACTGAATATGCATGAAGCCTGATAGGCTTATGCAATGATAATATTTATCTAAAACGGCATAGGAGAATTTCAAAGCGTGGGGACTCCTTTTTTCTTTCAACTTTGATTATTTTAAAGATTCTCTGAAATTCCATTACATATTACGATTATGTTCTTTTATAATAACAATAAACATCTTTTATAATCAGGGCTCAGATCCTGATCACCTAAAAAATCTTTGAAAATGACCTACAAATGAAAAAGTAAAAAAGTAAGAGGGAAATGACTTAAAAATAAAGGAAAAAATACCTAATTTTAAAAAAATACTAAAAAAGTGTATGAATATGATTGTTTATTCAAAAAATAATACAATTTTAAATAAAATTTATTTATATAAAATTATATTTAATATAAAGTCTTTATGTTAGGAGGAGATGAAATCCTTTGCTCTGATCTTACGTTCTTGCTCTGATCTTCAGTTTTGAAAAGTCGAGGAAGTTACCGAAAATCCTTGTAATTTTGAGAGATCGAAAAAAAGAGGCCATTGCCTTAGAGAATTTCGTCACGAACTTATGATACAATAAAAACTTTGTTTTTGTGGTCATTATAAATTCATGAAAAATTTACTAACCAAATAACATCGAAAGGGAAAAAAATGCGTACAAATGACAAAAATAATGTAACGGTCCAGAAAAATAACTTAAAAATTGAAAAATGGCAAAAAATGACCCAATAAATATTCATTTCTGTCATCTATATTTCGTGATACACATTCATTCACAAGTTAGCTACGTCTAGGATGCACCAATGAAAAGAGACATGTCATCAGATTTCGAACTGAATAATCGTTATTTAATTGCACTAGCGTATGGGGGCGAGCGTTTGTAGTACATGTGCAGCAGCTTTGCTCACGTTATTAAGTTATTCCGATTTCGAAGTAAGCCCAAAACCTAAGGAAACAAGATAAGATTAATAGGATGGATGTAAGTGTATTTCCAGAAACGAATAACTTAAGATCAAATTCCAGGAATTCTCCGTCCTCGAAGTTCAAGTGTGCCATAGTGCCATCTGAACACACTTCAGAGATAAGAGAGACATCCGTATGACCGTAGCGGATGCCGAGTTGATACCGCCTCACTTGACTCGGGAAACATCTCTGCAAAACGTCTGACTTGACACACTTAAGGAAATATTGTTACACTTGTATTATTTTACAGTTGTATTGTATTTTATTCCGCATTCAGTTCGTTCTTGTGTACGGCTCTCACTGTGCATAATCTTTATTGGTTCTTATTGTTAAAAGCTGTTTTTAATCTATAGAAATAAATTGGGAATGTTTACTATTGTAAAATAAATGCTTTTATAATGTTATATTGTCATTTACGTGATATACAATCCCATTCGATTGTTTTACAATTTTGTCTGCCTGTTTGTGTGGGCTGAACTGTAGAACGGTTAAACCAATTTTGATGGGATTTTCGCTGAAATGAAGAGTATTTTACTTGTCAGTTTTTGGCAATATTTTTCAGAAAACTATTTTCTATTATATGAAGAAGAGTATTTGACTGTGTTTTATACAAATCTAGTTTTATTTCTATCTTTATTTATGGGCACTGCTCCGAAAATGGATCGATTAAATTTAACATTCTTTAGCTCAACTGTCTTATATGGCGAATTGTGAACAACAGACGTAAGGATCCAAAAAGAAACATAAACATGATTTGGTATATCAAATACTAGGTGTTGATTTAGCTGAGCATCGTAAGCTCAGCCCAGGGCGGGATCATTTCTTGTATCGATTCAAATCTTCTTTTAAAACAGTACTTAGCTGCTATACATGCCTGTGGTAAAATCGGAGGGAGGGACCGATGTAAAGCAAACAGTGGTTGGTCTTCACCAAAGTTTATTAATGTCCAACGGTTTTTCTGTTATTTTTTTATAAAAACTAATTGCTTCTTCTAATCAACGTTTGGCGCACGAGAAAAATACGGCTCACATGAGATTTCGTAAAATTCTTCATTTTGTGCCCTCTAAAGTAAATGTAAGTGTGTATACTCTTTGAGGTTTTCCGGAATAGTTTCAACAAGACTCGGTGGAAACAGGTGGCATAGAGCGAGGCGAGGCGGGACAGTGTGGGAGCTGGGCGGGTGCAATGGTGAAGGGTGCAATCGGGCAAGGGGGGACTGTCCAAAGTGAATAGTTACTGTCATCACGAGATTTTGAAAAACTCCTTCATTTTGCGGCGTTTTGCACTAGGGAAATCAGAAAACTGCCAAAATGTATTGTTCACTCATAATTATCCTCAACCCCATAATATTGTACTTACATAATTCTTCTTCTGGTAGTAAATCTAGTACAAACTACTTTTTACTTAAAACTTTCAAGTGAAGAGAATATTCATTATCTAATGCAAATCCCTCAGTTTCTGATCTGATGAAGTTGATCAACGTTTCACTTAAAGCTCAGTTTATTAGATCAAGTTTCCTAATTGCGCAGTGAAAAAGTGAATTATATCGTTTTCTCTCAGTATCGGCGACTGGTCCGAGTGAGAATCTAGAATTTACTCCTTGCTCCTTCATAAGATCCTTCCAGTCTATCACAGAGAACATTTCCTTGCGGAGAATCGGTCTCTGGCTGTTGATGCAGAGCCCAAGATGTTGGGAGTATTTATGGTTGTACAGGCCTCTAGCGAAGCCTGGGCCTACCAGCGGTGCGCCGCTGTTAACGACGCGGCGTCCCGACCTTGCGGCCATGGGTTACAGGGTACGTGTGGTGACATCCCTACGCCGTGTTCTGGTCTTCTCAACCAGAGAAGTGACTTTTCTGATCGTCACACAGCAACATATACTGGGACATTGCAAGAAAAATGCGCAATATAAACTTGCCCGACCGGGAATCGAACCTGGGAGCGTGTCATAGAAAGCGAGCACACTGATCAATGAGCTATCTGTGAGGGCAAGGTGTTGAGAGTAGTGATGGCGAATTTTAGCAAAACGTCAATACATCGATACTTTTTTTCATCATTTTATTTCGAAATGTTTCTTCAAATTTAAAATATCGATATTTTGAACATCGATGTTTTTGTCCATGTTTAAAATTTGAAGAAACATTTCGAAGTAAAATGTCCTGATTCTAATGAGATACATAACACATCAATATTAGTTTAAAGTATATTCAGCCTTAAATTTGTCAGTCATCTTCATTTTCTAATCAATGTTCTATGTAGTCAAAGTTCAAAATGTAGTTTAACGATATTACCATGTTTTTCAATATTTTATTGATTTTGTTGGTTGTATATAGGTCAGTTTTAGTCTAAACTTTACATATGTTTGATAGGCTTACATGCTAACTTATATTTAAAACTTATTTCTAAGACTTAAATCTAACATAAGGTTGAGGATGCCTCATTGGGTCCTCTATTCTGATTCAAATTCGGAGAAGGGTTTGAGGTATATCTGTTTTTTATTCTGGTATGGTTCGGTTTTTTTGCGAGACTAAAGGTGGTAAAGGAAGAGAGTTGAGGTAAATAATAATAAAAGTTGGTGGCTAAGTATGTGATGTGATGTTCAATGAGTTCTAAGTTGAGTTCTTTATGAAGCTGATGATTGGTGACAAACTACGGTGCATTGGTTATAGTTCTGAGAAATTGGTTTTGAATGATTTGTAATTTTTTTAGATTGGGTTTTGCGGAAGTTATCCAGATGGGACAAGCATACAGCAGTGACGGTCTTAGAATGGTTTTGTATATTGCAATTGAAGAATGATAGGGTAATAAGCTGTTTCTTTAAAGGTTTTAATTGCAATAGTTTTAATTTAGCCTGTTTTATTTTTTCGTCTATGTGCTGTTTCCAATTCAGTTAAGTATCTAAGTTTAATCCGAGGTATTTAATAGGTTTGCTAGGGGGCTACCAGTTTAGTTTATTCTTATTTATTGTTAGGGGGTGGGGAAGGTATAGGGTCCTAGTGTAAATATTTTTGCTGCGGTTTTGGATGGATTCAGTTGTATTTTAAGTTCGGATGCCCAGCTATCGAGTAAGTTGAGGTATAGTTGTGTTCTATTTCTGATGTCAATGATAGAGTTGCCAGAAGAGAATATTGCTGTATCGTCCAAAACTTGGGCTATGTGAATGTTCGTTAATTTAGGAAGATCTGCAACGTATAAGTTGAATAGTGTGGGTGAAAGTGGTGAGCCTTGGGGGAGTCCTGCGTTAATTAGTCTGGGGTTGAAGTGATGATTATTTACGTTCACTGAAAAGTTCTATTGTTGAGAAAGCTATTGATTATTGATTTTATGTAGTATGGGGTGCCAATTTGTTTGATCTTGTACATTAAGGCTTGGTGCCATGTCCGATCAAAGCCTGAGTGATATCTATAAATACGCCTATTGTGTGATGTTTTTTCTGGAATGTTGTGTATATATGTTCGGATATTCTTAGTAACTGGTGTTGAGTAGACAATGTTTCGATAAATCCGAATTGTTCTTTAGGAATTATTTTCGTTATGTGTAGGTGACTGTTTAATCTTTTAAGTATGGTTTTCTCGAATATCTTTGACAAGGATGGCAAGAAACTGATAGGACGATAACTTTCATCGTTTGCAGAATTTTTATTTGGTTTACAAATGGGAATAATGATAACAAGTTTCCAGGTATGCGGAAAGTAATTTGTTCTGAGACACGAATTATAGATGTTTGTGAGGGTAGCTATTGCTGGTGCAGGTAAATGTTTTAATACGATATTATTTATATTGTCTTGTCCGGGTGATTTTTTAAGAGGCAGTTTATTAATATTTTTTTAATTTCAGAGGGTGAAATGTAGTGTATTTTTTGGTGAGGTCCATATTCTTGTTGTGATGCTGATTTGGTTATAGTGATGTGTTCAGGATGAAAATTAGTGTTGTTGACAGTGAAAGTTGAAGCGAAATAGTTTGCTAGTACTCCTGACTTTTGGTAGGATGTGTACACTTTATCTGTTGTTGAGTTTATAGGAGGTATCGTGTTTTTCTTCTTAAGTATTTTTCGTGTGAATTGCCACAGCGTGTTATTACTGACGCTGAGCGACTGGATTAAGTTATGATGCTTTTGATTATTGAAGTTTGTTATAACTCTCTTTACAATATTTGTTAATAGGTTTAGTTCCCTCTTAAGTTCAGGTGTTCTTAATCATATTACCATGTAAAAAATAATGAAAAAAGGTAGTAACACTGGAGAAAGGTTGCGAATAGCAAACGGTTTCGTGCCGTTTAGGGATCGACAAGAGTGACAGTGGTCAATGACTGTTGATTGCGAGCTATTCACAAAAAACAGATACTGGAAATTTTATTTATATCATGATAATTTGTTTAACTTCGATGTTTCTACACAAATACATCGATCTGAAAAAACATCAAAAGCAAAATAACGATTTTATAACATCGATGTTTCTGTTCGTCAATGACTGTTGATTGCGAGCTATTCACAAAAAACAGATACTGGAAATTTTATTTATATCATGATAATTTGTTTAACTTCGATGTTTCTACACAAATACATCGATCTGAAAAAACATCAAAAGCAAAATAACGATTTTATAACATCGATGTTTCTGTTCGTCAATGACTGTTGATTGCGAGCTATTCACACAGAACTGGAAATTTTATTTATATCAATAATTTGTTTAACTTCGATGTTTCTACACAAATACATCCATCTGAAAAACATCAAAAGCAAAATATCAATTTTATAACATTGATGTTTCTGTTCGAAAATATAATGTTTTAAAAACTTTTTTTTCTTTTGCCATCCCTCGTTGGGAGAGCTTGACGGGCAAAAGATTCGCTCTGCCTGCGGCGCGGTGGAGACTCGCGCGCAGTTCGATGCCCTGGGCGCAGCCCTCGCGGCCTCCCCCGCGCCTTGGCAGCGCCCGCGCCGCGCCGCGCCGCGCCGGGCGCCCGCCGGGAGCATTGATTTTAGCGGCGGGATTTGCGTCCGGCGAGGTCAAGGTGGCGACGGCGGGCCAAGGCGCCCCTCGCGCTTTGGACAGCGCAGCCGTCGCCCGGCCACTGGGGAACGATCATTGAACCCTTGCTTCCCCGTCCGAAGTCTCTCGTACTTCACGCAGTCTATTGATTGATTGATTGATTTTTTCGTGTTTCCGGGCGCGTCAACTTCTTTGGTCATTAGTCCCGTTAGTGTAGTGCATGTTTTTTCTCGGGAGATGGCGGTGATCTTCCCCCGCTGGATGGCGAGATCCGGCGCCGACCTACCGTCGACTAGTGGGGTTTCCCCCTGACCACGACTCTCCCACCAGCGGGGCACCGCCCCAACCGGGACAAGCTCTAAGCTCCCGACCGATCTCCCGGAATATGTGGTAGTGTAATGCACGTTAGTGTAAGTGTGTGTGTGTAAGGGGAGAGGATAGGACAAGGAAGAGGAAGGACAGATCGCGCGCGGTCCGTGGCCCGTTTGGTAGGGTACTGCTCCGGCGTTCGCCTGGTGTTGATCGGAGAAACCACGGAAAGCTACCGATCAGAGCAGCCGGCCGCTAGAATTCTCATCCAAACAGCGACTGAATTCGACCTAGCTGAAAAGCTAATGTTGAAAATCCTGCCGCCGTCAGGACTCGAACCTAGGACTCCCGGTCAGTTCACGCAGTCTAGCTGAGCGTATTATAAGCAAAGCAAATACACGAAAAAAAAACAAATGAAATAACTGAAAAACATATGGGAGAGAGAGCTGAGTATTGGCAGAACTCCAGAAACCCATGCCCTGTGCAGGAGAGATGGCTGGTTTGAGGAGAATTTGTGGTCTCCAGACGACAAATCGAAAATTGGATATTAGAAAACGGATGCAACAGATATGAATCTCTCATTGGCAAATTGGAGAGCAAGATTTGAATATAGCTTGGTCAGCAGTACAAGATTGTCTAAACTGTATTCGATTGGTCTCTTTCATGAAGAACAAATCGCCGAGAACTCCGCAAAACTTGGATTATGGATGGTAGAAACCATACGCCAAAAAATTGACAAGATATTGATATTCAGATAAAATCAGGCAAGAGGCGCGACCTCTGAGAAATGGTAGTGGCTATAAAACTAAAAAATCGAGTCATCTAGCCTTTCAAATCATTTTAACTTCTTTCACTGTCATTTGGTACATTCAGAATATATCTTAATATTTCCTTTTTTTTTAAACGCGTGATTCAGGCCGATGGCGACAAGTATAGATGCAAAAGTGAAATTAGAATACCGCATTTACCGGCGTAGAAGACGCAGTTTTTTGTTGTTTAAAATGTGTTATACGCCAGATAATCCTATTAATTTATTAAAGAATGTTTTCAGATGTTTAATTTAGACTTTTTCCTTGCCAAGTTTTGTTTAAAAATGTGGTGGTTTTATTCACTGGCAAATATGGTAATCTAAATCTGTAAGTATTTTCGATGAACTATTAAATGTCAAAAACTACTTAATGATAAAGAACATTTATCTTTTTGGCTGTAGATGCAAGAAATGCTTCCATTTAAAAACAAATGCTGCAAACTTATAGAGAAACCATGTATCGGGCAAAATGAGGCAAATATATAAAAGAACGAAGAAAGCGGAAAGAGAAAACACTGTCATTGTGTAATGATACATTTTATTTTAAATTTAGAACGTGCAAGTAAAAAGCTTTACAGGCGTCGAGAAAGTAATTTTTAAATGATGTTCAAAATTACCTTTCAAAGCGGAATATTGATTTTTAGTTTCTTCAAAGTTTCACGACATCACAATCAATTGACCTTGATAAACAATTATATTCCATTGAACAAGACCCCTGAGATTAAATTCTCAGATCAGTGCCGGTATGACACTTGCATTATCCCTTGTTTCTCCTTTCAATGCACAGTCTTTCTTGAATTGATTAGCTTAACTCACTCCCATCGGTTACAATCATCGCTTGAAATGAGCCGGGACAGCGAACATCAAACAACAATACCTTCAACGATTTCATTTCGTTCTGCACAAATGGAAGTGACATGTCAGAATACATTAGAAACACATAGTATATCAATTAGAGACCCTGACGACCTTCCTCAATCGCAAAACGCCCTATCGCTTGTGATATCAGCACACACCAATTATGAATGGGCTTTCCCAGTGGTGACTCATACAAGAACAATACCCTTGGATGAGGTCATTCACTTCGATGGATTGTTTTGAATACGAAAAGAAAGAAACAAAATGTTATGTAAAAGTACTACTAGCTCTTAAACCCAGAAATGCAAGTTTGTTTTGATAATTCTTACAAGAAAACTATTAATTGTAGGAGACGTCATTGAAGAGTCAACTTATTGTACAGTTTTGTTTTCTTCTGAACGACGCTGAAAACGAAATATGAATACAAGATACAATATAACCTCCATAGCATTAATATTGTGTATGCTGTATTGACGAAAACTATGTATGTTGTTAGATTATTGTGACTCATTAGATGACTAAAACCACTCATTTAGGAACTAACAAAAACTTCCGTGTTGACAAACGTCTTTCGCATCTTTGTTCCGCAATAAGGGTCGTTGAAGAGAGGAATTTTCCTCCGGCGAATCTTTTGATAACCGAAGGGGTTCGATTCGTGGAAGATTAGTCATGCGCGAGCGGCGGGCGTTTCTGAGAATGTGGAACAGGAGATTGGGGGATATGCGGCGACGTGATCGACCGCCCGACTGCACGGTCCCTCCCTTCCTCCTACCCCCCCCCCCCCGCCCCGCCCCCTTCCGTCTGCCGAAGGGCTGCCGCCGCGTGGAGGGCGGCGAAGAGTGGCTCCGCGACGCCGAGCGGGCCCTTGGCTTCGCCTCGCCCCGCCCCGCCCCGCCCCGCCGGCCGTCGATTGATTCGAGTGTCGCGTGACCGACTGCAATCCGCCCCCGCCGCGGCCGACGCCGCCGCAGCCCCCGCCTCCGGGAAGGCGCCGCGCCGCCCGCGCGACGCCGCCCCGCTCCCCGCCACTCCGCCCCCCGCTCCATCCCCACTCCACGCGCCGATCCGGCGGGAGTTTGGGGCCGCCCGTCAGGTGAAGCGGCAGGGGAGAACGGAAGGAAAAAGGGCGCCAGATCAATTGTTGCTGGCTTCGCCGAACCGCTACACGTCTGGCTAACACGTCGAGGCTGCTATGAAATTTCTCGGGGTCACGTTTCTCTACAAGGAGGCATGCATATCGTTCACGTTATGTTTATTTAGTTCCTGATGAGCTCAACACACACATGGTAGCTAACACTTTTCGTGGATGCTACTAGATAGTCGGTCTCAAATTTCTCTGAAGGTTGCACTCTGTTCTTATGAACTGATCCTTTTTTCGTTGAATTTTTATACTGTAGGTCGGAATATCAGGTCGAGGTATCTGCTAAATTGTATGGTTCTCTATATTGTTGCTTTCTTCGGGGCTCAAACTTGTGTTTTTACTTTTCACTGGATAAATGGCCTATCTGTTTTTTTTTTAACTTCTTGAATCTGAAGTGGGCATTTCAGATTCGCATCCTTTTTGATACATTTGTTTAGTTTTGTTTTTCTAGTATGAACCCTCACCAGTTTCACTTTGGTGATGTACGAGAACCTTCGAATCGACGAAGCTTGGAATTTATAAATTGCCCTACAACTGTCGTATCAGACATTCCGTTTTGTAAATATGGAATGAGTTTCCTGTGAGAATACTTTCAACATTTTATTATTTTTATACTTTTGAGTAACACACCCATCTCGTTTTTGTGCTGTTTGTCTTCTTCAAAGAGAATCGTTCCGCTCTACTGCAAATACTACAGGTCTTGAAAAAAGTTAAAGATAACTGTAACTGACATAGATCGTCATAACTCAGTAACATTTTAGTTTACATATAATTCGGAATCAGCAACTTCTTTACAAAATAAATACCAGGGACTCTAGAGAAGCAATTAACCAGATTCGATTATTTAACATAAATAAACGTAGAACCTCGTTGAGGCATTCGAACTCGCTCGTGATAACGCATGTTTAGACGACTGCAAAGTGTGCATTCTTGTAAGTGTCTTCATGGCATTCAACGCATCCAATGTTGATGGAAATTTGATTAAAATAAACAGTTATAACGCTTTGACTTTTGTCATTTTTTAGAAGGAAGTATATATTACCAGAATAATGATTTATGGAAAGCGATTATGACCAATGAGACATAAACAGTGCCCATTGTAACCGATCGCTTTAATTAAATACCTTATTTAGTTAAATACGTATTAAATCCGTAATATTAGCTTTCCCCTTTTGACCGAAATAAACATTGCGTTTACAACAGTTTTACTTTTCCGCATATTACTACAGTAAAAAGATAGTAACGTACTGCTGCCACAAAAAAACGGCGATTTGTAGACAAAGAACTCGTATTGCAGGTCCCTTATATTGAAAGAGGATAATTCATGCGATCAATCTGGGTGATACGAATATCGTGGCACCTTAAATTTGAAGCGGATATTTTGGTTTTGGTGGTTCTTTACATAAAGCCTCAACGACATTTTTAATTTTTTCTCAAAAACGGCTCAACATTTTTGCATTTAATTTTCTTATCGGATAACGCAAAGAACGCTCATAAAAAAGCCTCAAGTCCGATTTTCGTTGAATTCTTTAATTTTTCGAAATTTGAAAAGTTAAAAGTTTGTTCTGCGTCTTCTTACAGTTACAATATGGAAGATAGAGATTTTTTTCTAAATGAAAAATATTCTTCATAATTAGATATATAATTGAAGTCGAGTAGATTTTTTAAAATATTGGTTGTTTTCGCGTAATTTTGCGTAAAAAATGAGATTTTAGAAACAAGCTCTTCTTAAAAATGAATAAAAGTTTTCTTAATTTTTTTTCTCTTACAGTGCGGAATTTGTAAAAAGAACTCAGGTTCGACTTCCTTTGAGCTCTCTGAATTTTCGAAAATTGCCAAAGTTACAATTAATGCGAGAAATTATGTGCTGTTATGGCCCCATTAATTTACTTGATGTGACAAAGAAAAATATGTTTGTGATGCAAATGTTTCATTCATAAAACCATGCAGTAATTTTGCCATCATGTTGTTTTTAAGAATTTTCACCGTTTCTACGAATGTATGAATTACTTCTTGAAATTTTGCAGGTAGCAGTTACTGGCTTTCCAGCTCTGGAGAACCGGTTGCAGCTCAGGATTTTCCCTGGGCCGGTTGCTTAGCGCCGTGTCAAGACACCAATTGCTCTTGGAATTCCCGAGACCATAAATGATATTCGCCTTCCGCGAAGTGTTCGGGAGCAATTTACGTTTTGTAGTTTCACCCTCACTATGAATGATTTTAGGCTTCTCGGTTTTCAATTTAAATGAGATAGTCGTTAATTTCTTGGGGCATGTGGTGTTATCTACTTGTGAAGTAATTTTTTGAAAACCCAATAAAAACATAACTGTATTCTCAATCTCTGTTCAGGACATTGATTGTTAAGATTGATTGATTGATTGAGTGAGTGAGTGAGTGATAGTAATTCCGCGCGCGTCAACTACTACGTTCATGAAACATGTAAGTGTAATGTGTTTTTGCGCGGGAGGTGGCGGTGGTCTTCCCCCACTGGCGAGATCCTGCGCCGACCTACCGTCGGCTAGTGTGGTTTTCCTCAACCAGATATCCGCCACTAGGTGCCATCGCCCCACCCGGAACAAGCTCTAAGCTCCCTACCGGTCTCCCGGCATGTGTGGTGGTGTAGTTCACGTTAGTGTGTGTGTAAGGGGTGAGGATAGGACAAGGAAGAGGTAGGAAAGATCGCGCGGTCCGTGGCCCGTTTGTTAGGGTACTGCTCCGGCATTCACCTGGTGTTAATCGGAGAAACCACGAAAACTACCAGAGCAGCCGGCTGATAGAATTCGCCTCCAGACAGCGACTGAATTCGACCTAGCTGACAAGCGAGTCCGGCCATCCTCGGGACTCGAACCTAGGACCTCCCGTACAGAGGGACTTCAGTGACCACTTGATGCCTTGAGCCATCTCTCCCGGTTTGAGTGTTCAGGAAAGCAGTATATGAGAAGAGGGAATTGGAAATAATTTCGATCGAGTTGTCATCTCTATATTATTGATCATGACTCCGCAAGCGTATTCAATTTTTCCTTGTATACAATAGTAGTACGTGTAGGAATACTGTGAGCGGAGCTACATCATTTAGCGTCACGCGTCCTCAGTTCCATCTTCTTTTATCTTGGTAATCTTCAGGTCACATATTCGTTTTTGCTTTGCAAAACTCAATGTTTTGATTTTGGTTGGACTCAATGGTCGTTTAAAGAGATTCGAAGCACTTTAAATGATTCGGGAATTTACAGTACCTTCAATATTTTTGAAATGTAGACATCTGACTTCCATTGTATCCAATTGTATCCAATTTATCAATATGTCGACGGTCAATTTCAAAAGCCATCAACTCCAAGTTTTGAGATAATATTTCCGGTTTGGAGCTTAATATCACTCTGAAAATGTTAGTTACAGCCATTGAATTTGAAATCTATTATTAATTTTGTACTGTTGTGCTATATATTTCAATTCCAGTTATGTAAATGGACATTATCAGAGCGATATTAAATTTTAAAACGGCAGTATCACAAAACTTAGAATTTTGAAAATTTGCCTTTTGGAGCTGGGTCGTCGATATATCGATAATATCTTGGATACAATTGAAGACGTCTACATTTCCCTTCACCATCACAACCAATAAAATACTTAGGACTTCATCTGAACACAAAACTAACCTGGAAAACCCACATAGATATCAAAATTAAACAAGCAAGAAATAAATTATTCCAACACCAGTCACTAATCAACAAACACAAATTCCTGTCATACACAAACAGTACAGCAATATACAAAACTATAATCAGACCTCCACTGCTTTATACATGCTCAATATGGACAAACGCAGCCCCCACAAATGTCAATAAAATTCAAGTAATGCAAAATATTTTTTTTAAGATTAATGACAAATGCCCCTTGGTTCATAAGTGACAAACAACTTCATTCAGAACTAAACATCAATACAATAATAAACCAAATCGCACAAATATCACACAACTTCTACCAAAACCTAACAGATATACCAGCAGCATCCCCTTACAAACTACCGAAAAATCCAACCCACACCCGAATAAAAACTAGATTTCCTTTTGAAGACTTCCTCCAAATTTTAGCCAACCATCATTCTAAACCCGAGGTTGTCCCCTAGAGTATCCTCATCAATGTATAGATTAAGTTAGCTTAGATATTTTTAACTAGAATAAGTTTGAAAATACATCTGGTAAAGTAATTGCACCAAACGATGTAATCCTTCTAAAATTAATGTGTTAAAAAAACAAAAACGTCTACATTTCAAGAATATTGGAGACTGGAAATCCTCGAATTATTGCAAGTGAGAAATTCGAATCTCTAAATTATTTCATTTTTCTGATACATTGTGAATTTAATGGATCGATAGAATTCGTGTTCCAATTCCATTCTGTCTCGTCTGCCTCTCATTATGTCTGATGGTGGGAACTCGTCAGTCTGCTAGGCGCTGCTCCTTCCTCTTCCGTGCGATTGATTGATTGATTTTTTCGTGTTTCCGGGCGCATCAACTGCTTTGGTCATTAGTCCCGTAAGTGTAGTGCATGTTTTTCTCCGGAGATGGCGGTGATCTTCCCCCGCTGGATGGCGAAATCCGGCGCCGACCTACCGTCGGCTAGTGGGGTTTCCCCCTAACCAGGACTCTCCCACCAGCGGGGCACCGCACCAGCCGGGACAAGCTCTAAGCTCCCGACCGGTCTCCCGGAATATGTGGTAGTGTAGTGCATGTTAGTGTAAGTGTGTGTATAAGGGGAGAGGATAGGACAAGGAAGAGGAAGGACAGATCGCGCGTGGTCCGTGGCTCGTTTGTTTCCGCATTCGCCTGTTGTTGATAGGAGAAACGACGGAAAACTACCGATCAGAGCAGCCGGCCGCTAGAATTCTCCTCCAGACAGCGACTGAAATCGACCTAGCTGAAACCGACCTAGTGTCGAAAATCCTGCCGCCGTCAGGACTCCCGGTCAGAGGCGCTGCAGTGACATCAGTTGATGCACTGAGCTACCGCTCCCGGTTTGTGAATTTAATGGATCGGTAGAATTCGTGTTCCAATTCCATTCTGTCTCGCGTGCCTCCCATTACGTCTGATGGTGGGAACTCGTCAGTCTGCTAGGCGCTGCTCCTTCTCTTCCGAGCGACGTAGGGGGAGTTCCAAAGAGGACACTCGGAAAGCGAGAGTGATTTGGTCGCCGCCGCCGAGCCGTTGAGACGGTAAGCATCGCGCGGCACGCGGTGTGGCGCGGCCGCCCGCATTCCACGATTAAGCTCACATTCCGGAGCGCCCCTCCCCCGCCACTTGGGCCGAGCGCTCACGTGTTCCCTCCGCGGCGCGGCGCGGCGGGGCTCCTGGTCGATACATGCCAGAGAGGACGGAATGCGACAGGGACCCCGCTGCTCGCGAAGGACGAGGCTAGTTCTCATCTTCACGTTTTGATTACGTTTCAGCGTGCGAACTGCGATAGCTGTCGCCTTGGATGCCTTCACTCGGGATGCGACGGTGTTATGTCAGAGAATCTTCAACGTAATGGTAAACGGCCACTTGCTGGTTACACTGGCCGAGGAGTTTAGTACAGGGCTACCTGTCTTGGTGAACAAAAACACGAGGCATTTAACATTTTTCTAATAGTTCCTGATTTGACTTCGGTTTATAATTTTTTTTTCTGTTTAGGTTGCGGTTTCAGTTTTCGCTAACAACATTATGCTTTTCTGATTTCGGGTTTGATTATGAAAAGATTCCAAACGGCTTTCATAAATTGTAAGTATAGGAAATAATTATGAAATTAATAATTATGCCATAAAACTTCGATGTAATGAAGTTTTTGGCTATTCCAACTATTTGCCCTTCCAGGATAAAAACCCCGGTAATTTAATATAAAGAAATAATAAAAAAGTGTCTGCTCTGTAGAACTCAGACATCTTTACTCAAAGAGACACTTGCCGAAACGTGAACCCAGCATTAGAAAATAAACGAAATTATAAAGTTCTTTTAAAACAGAAAACGTAACCGTTTCATTCTTTCCGGTTCCAGCAAATATTTCGTGAAAAATAACTGTGATCGGTTTGAAACCTTGCAAAAACTGTTTAGAGACGATAAAATAATAATGTTTGTAGTTTGTGAAAAGAAAAAGGATAATCCAAAATACTATTCTCAGATTGACAGCAGTGTAAGAATATTTACTGAATGGATTTTAGATTAATACTATTTGCTGACAACTTATTTCCTTCATGGGCTTCATTGTTCTTGTATAGAAAAGTAGTCACATGACATGCATCATCTTCGTTATCCCTTCAGGCAGCTAGCTGGTAATTTGAATGGCACCTGTGTTATCGAAACTTCATTGCTTTGTCTGGATGACCACTGTGTCTAAAGTATGGAGGTCTCTGGCAGATACAAATAAATGGAGTCGGTTGAGGTCAGTTTGAGTCATATTCTTTTAAAATGATTTGTTGAAGAGGCACGTGGTTTATTAAAAAAAGGATCAAGTTATATAGCAGCTATTTATGAATTCAATAACGTTCTCACAAAAACTTCGACAATGAAGATCATAAAAGGCGATGGCTACTGAGATGGTTAGAGCAGAAGTGATGTCAGAAAATGTGCTTATTGCTCCTCTTCGTTTGATATTAAAATGCTGGCTCGTGAAGGTAGCCCAACATCTACCTTCCGGTTGGAACTTCTTCATTTATTCTTTTATCACGCGCTTTTTCTTTTCTTCTCTATATTCTCGTATACGTATGTATATATGGAGTAATATACCCAGTATAGACAAAGTTATGTAATGCTGCGGCAAAAACTGGTGAATTTCGACAGAAAAGCTTTGGGAAAATTGTGGGCCTTGAAACTGAAAAGTAGGATGCATCCCAAACATGGCTTATCTGGCGGAGCCTCCGATTTTTTTTCTTTAAATTTATTCTAGTAATAGAGTGAAATGCAGTCATAAAAATGGTATAGGTCCGATTTTCATGTTAACTCTGAATTTACAAAAATTGCAAAATTTAAAAATTTTTGAACTCCCTCGTTGAAGTACATTTTTGGAGATAGAGATTTTTTTCTTCAAATTAAATTTATTCTCCACAATCAATTCTTTAATTAATGTCCTGAATATTTTTTGAAAACATTACTACATTTTGCTTCATTTTGAGTGAAAAATGGGCAATATTAAAAACAGTTTTCTCCAAAACCTCTCCATTGTTTTCTACAAACTTTTGTACGGATGGTGCCTAAAGGACTGAATGGACTGAAAGGACTGAACTGACACACATGCAATTTTGAAGTATTTTCATTTTTCAAAAACTAAATAAATGGAATGTTTAAAGTATCTATCACATCGTCAATACTTACATTCCGTTTTTTTTCAAATACATTATTGTATTTGTGATGACAAGTGCTTCAAATGGTTTCTTGTGAAGTTTCCCGAAAATTCAAAGTTACTGAAATTGATTTTAAAATTGCGTATTTTCGAAATGATCAAATCATATTTTCGCAAAAATCGTTTTACCAATCTTTCAACGAAAATTTGCCTACAGGACCAGGTTTTTCTCTTATATTGTATTCTTTATTTCAGTTCTACTATTAAGGACCCGAAAAACTGAGAAAACCTGAAAAAAATCTTTTAGGTGCCAAGAGGTAGCTGCAGGGAAGAGGATGGATGGGACTATATCGAAAAGCCATCACACATAAAGACATTAGGAAATTAATGTCTAGTAATTAGTTCGAGAAAGTCTGTGCCATTCTCTTGCACCACCTCTTAATTGACTAATGAAGAACAGCAAAGCAGGTTTGTGTACACCATGTTATCGTTTCACAGTTTGAATGTTATATAACGAATAAATATCATCGCTATAATGTTTTACTGGAAGTGCCTTTACAAAACAATATGGGACAAAACGACTGGATGTAGTTGAACATATTGGATGTTGGGTTCTCCCACCGCTTGCCCCTCCCCTCCAAGAGAGGAATCGCAATATCGTGAGAACGACCGTTCGCTAGGGACCGTGTCGGCATTGGTCAACGCCGCGCGTCGCCCCGTTCCTCACCGGTGCAGAGCACGCCTCGAGAAAGAAAGCATTTGAGGAAGAAAGCAGGCGCCCACCGCGCCGCCGGCCTCGCCTCGCCTTGCCACCTCTGGGCGCTGCGGCGCGCATCTGAGCAGGCAGCAACCTGTTGCTCGCCCGGGGCCATTGCGCAATGTTGCGCGGAACTCGGCGGGAAACGAAGCTCAGGCACGTTCCAACGGTCGCCGGGGAAGGGTCGATTGAAGAACGAGGGAGGAAAACGGCGGTTTGAGTTGAGACACCGACGAGAGGAAACTCGCGCTACAACTGCACATACTATATTGAATTGAACGTGCCTTATTTTACGTGGCGAAACTCAGGCCATGTGGCCTACTCTTCCACGCAAATTTCGCTATGCTCCTTTCACCAACCATGGGAGAAAGAAGGCATTACTTGGGCGACGAAACAGGCGATATGAATTTAGCTCAGAGGCATCACTTAGACTTGAGGATAATGCAGTAAATCTACTAACATGAGACAGCCGGTTTTACTTCCCCTCCGAAAAAATGTGTACGAAGGATGTTTTCGCCCGTAAAAATCCGATACGCTAACCGTTACACCATCGCCCTCGGTAAAATATCGCAAACTTTATCGCATTATTTCGATCGAGTTTCGGCATCAAGGACCAACAAAACGTGGATGCTGATTACACATGTTACAGGAAGAAATTTACTACACAGGGGCAAGATTTATCGATTTTCGTTACGAGGGACCCAAAACACATACTTTCTCTATACTCCGTAAGTACGTAGTAAGGCGTTTGTTTGCCTAAGCTCAATGGTGAAAAATTGCAAGAAATTAATGACCATTTACCAGATAAATCGTGGTCAAAATAAATAATAAGTAATGTGCGAAGTGTTTTTCGACAACTATTACATCCTGGAAGCAAATCGTCACATAGCGATAAAGGGAGAGGACAACATCCTCTCGAGAGTGGACTTTTTGTGCAGATTCTTCAACAGGACATTGGCAATCTAGTGAACTGATATTTGTTTTTTTCAGGACTATTAAAAATTGTACTTGTTATTACAGATTATTAAGAGATGATTAAGGATTATTTAATTTTGCAGGATATGTGATGAGGAAGGATCATAGTATGCTGTTTAATTGGCAATAATAAATCACGAGTATTTTCCTCATGAGAAGAGGACGAAACACATTATTTTCTTGAGACTGGTTTACCACCGTGGTGTTGACATGAGAGATCGTATCTCCTTCAATCCTTGAAGTTCTGATGCCTTAGGCATGTACGGCCTTGACGGAATGCCAAACAACACTGTTCATGCTTATGGGGCGCCCCGTTATATTACATTGCCTGTCACAAGAAAAAGCACATCGCGTCCAGCTTTACAGCCCTTTTTCCCTCCACGGCGTTCTGCCCCGCTGCGCTGACGCCACGCTGTCACTCGCCACACGTATCTCATTTGTCGTATCTTCGGCTTGGTTCTCACGCCCACTCGTTCGACCTCGGCTCTCTATCCCTAATCTCCGCCGCTGGCTCGAGCCTTTCCATTCAACATCCCCGCTCGTTGCCAGCCCCCCGCTTACCGCAACCGTGCCCACCGCCTGCCGCCCCCGCGGAGCGAGCCGCGCCACGGGCGCGCCGCCTTCGATTCCGGGAATGCCCCGCGTGCCTGCGGTTGCGCGATGGACCGCCCGCGCCCACGCCCGCGCCACCGCCTTTTTTCCTCCTCGTGAGTGCACTTTTCCTCCTCCCCCAGGCGCGCTTCGCCGCCAGGAAACTGCACGTCTTTCCTCTCACTCGTCAGCGTTCAGTAGCAGGGCCGCCATAAGGTAACTTGTATCTGAACTTCGTTCTTGCATTACAAAACAACATCTGGTTTCTGAATTATTGGTTCCATCTGAGATGTAATAAAGGGTCGTGGACAAGCTTTTTGGCTACAGAATAACCTGATAGGCTCTAAATTTTTTTTTAGAGAAAAATCTGTTTTTGTTTGTTTCACTTCCGGTTTTGATCCAATTTTTTGTTTCTCTAACACCTGTTTCAACTGTATAACTCCTGGAAAATATTTGTTTTCAGAGTTTGGGAACTGCAGTGTCTTCAGAATTTGAAATGAATCGACTACGCGTCTCACGTAGTACATTAAGAGTCTCGCACTCCTGGCGATATTTGATGCGCCGTTTGAAGAGAAGGTTTTTACGAGGCACGCGCTAGTGCGTCCTTGCGCTTGAAATGGCCCGCGTGACTTGGCGCGCATCAGCGCATTGCAACGCCATGCTTTAACGTTTAGATACATGCAGTGGGGCTCAGAATATATATATATATATATATATATATATATATATATATATATATATATATATATATATTATACCAATTATAAATTAAATACACCCATTTGTTAATAAGTTAAAAAATATACCTTTTTTGTCCTAGTACACCAGTAACCAAAGGCGCTTGTAATATTTGTACCCGCAATGCTATACAAATTCGAAACCAAAGAAAATGAAATCTTATTTAATTTTACCGTCGTGTGGATCAGTGTCAAAAACAAACATTATTACACATTTTCGTAACCGAAAATAATTTAAAAAAATAAGTAACAAAGCTACGTGAAAATGGTAAAAGCTAGGTAAAATGTTTGAAGAATATCTTTGACGCAGAAATAACAGAAGTTTCACAAGGAAACATCATTGAAGTTTTAAGTGAGATTTGATTGTGGTTTTATGACGAAAGTTTACAAATATTCGAAAAGGAAGCAAGTATCGAATAATTACTCTGTTTAGTCGCATAGGTATAGTCTGCAAAATAATTTACATCGTATAAACTAGTAGTCATTTTTAATAAAAATAGCATTAATAAATCCTGTGTTTACAAGCTCAGGAAAATGGGGAATAGAGAAGATAATCTTAAGGTGAAAAATACGAAGTTGCTAACTTTTCGTTCTTTTGAAGTGGGAGAGGGTGAGAGTATGTAACATTGAGTACGGAATTGTCCACGGTATTGTTGGCGAGGCGGGCAGGTAGGCACGTACGCCAGCCCGGCGAAAAGGCAGAGCAAGCGGCGCACGCACAGCCACGGCCACTGCCGCAACGTGCGGCATGCCCACCGGCGCACCGCGGCGGCCGGGGAAACCCAATGGCCGCCCGCGCCCCTCGCCGAAGCCCCCTCGTTGGGCCCAGCCTTGCCTCGCCTCACCATTCTACACCACGCCTCACGCCCCTCTCCCCCCGCTCTTCACAGCTCCTCGCCGCACCGCGCGCGATACCTCTTGCACCCCTTGCCGAAGCTTCTTACCCCTCACCCCGCCCCGTTCCGCCCAGCCCTGCCACGCCTCGCCATTCCACGCCACGCCACACGCCCCCGCCCCTGATCCACCAAGCTCCTCGACGCGATCGCAAGCAACATTGCGAAACCTCATGCACCCCTCGCCGGAGCTTCTTACCTCTCACCCCGCCCCATTTGCGCACAGCCCTGCACCGAGAGCGGTAGCTCAGTGCATCAACTGATGTCACTGCAGCACCTTTGACCGAGAGGTCCTAGGTTCGAGTCCTGATGGCGGCAGGATTTTCGACACTAGCTTTTCAGCTAGGTCGAATTCAGTCGCTGACTGGAGGAGAATTCTAGCGGCCGGCTGCTCTGATCGGTAGTTTTCCGTGGTTTCTCCGATCAACACCAGGCGAATGCTGGAGCAGTACCCTACCAAACGGGCCACGGACCGCGCGGGATGTCCTTCCTCTTCCTTGTCCTATCCTCTCCCGTCACACACACACACACACACTAACATGCACTACACTACCACATATTCCGGGAGACCGGTCGGGAGCTTAGAGCTTGTCCCGGCTGGGGCGGTGACCCGCTGGTGGGGGAGTCCTGGTTAGGGGGTAACCCCACTATCCGACGGTAGGTCGGTGCCGGATCTCTCTATCCAACGGGTGAAAAACACTGCCATCTCCCGAGAAAAAACATGCGGGACTAATGACCAAAGCAGTTGACGCGCCCGGAAACACGAAAAATCAATCAATCAATCACAGCCCTGCCTGGCCTCGCCATTCCACGCCACGCCACCCACCCCTGCTCCACCAAGCTCCTTCTCGACGCGATCGCAAGCAACATCGCGATACCTCTTGCACCCCTTGCCGAAGCTTCTCACCCCTCACCTCCCCCCGGACCCGCCCTGCCCTACCTCGCCACGCCATTCCACATTATGCCACGCCACACGACTCACACCACGCTCCACGACTCCTTGCCCCGCCCAGTCCAGCCTCTTCTCGCTACGTTCGATACCTCTTGCGCTACGCACGTGACCCTGGAATTCTTCCACTTCGGCAGCCCCACGCGGCACTAGCCGCTCGCCCCTCCCCCTTCCCCCGCTCCACGCTCATCCTTCCACTCTTCACCTAGATAGCGCATCGGAACTGGTCAGTTCTTCCTCGCTCATATCTCAGGGGAAAGGAGTATCGAAGAAGAATTTCTGGAACGAAAATAACTTTACATTCGCGTTGAAGTTTGTGAATTCCTTAATATGAGTTGAGGATCGAAGATAAAGTGTGGTAATAGTGGTAATAGTGGGTCTGAAGGAAATTCAGTCCTTATAACCACAATGGTATTAATCACCACTATAAATTCGGTAATAAAAATAGTAATTATTTTGATATGAAAATAATAGTAAGAAACAAGAGGAAAATCAGAACGTTCGATACATTTACTGCAAAAAAATGTGTGGTATAGAAACGAAAATGTCTTATTTTGTGGAAAATTCTTTCACACGCTGTGCGCGAGACCTTGTTTCTCATGCTTGTTTTGTGTGTGCGAAACAGCTTCTTTTTTTTTCCCCATCAATTGAACTAAGTCAATGAACCAGTAAGCAGTGAGCGCGAAGCGTATGCGAAACATATTTTGCAGACGGCGTGTTAAAAAATGATATAATGCAATATGATTCGCGCACTTGATACGTAATTTACTAGTAACATTGTGAGTATCCGGGCAGTTCTCTTTTTTACTTTATCCGATTTGGTCGATTTTTTTAAATAAGCCAATCTGCTGTTCTGCGATTTGGAACAAGAGTCTGATTTCAAGAAATGGATTAAGAATGATGAGAATAATTGATTGAGTTCCTATTCATCGGTAAAGTGACAATTATAAAACTAAATTTCGAAATCACAGTCGCTTGGTGACCATTAATTTGGACAAACAGTCTCACAGTGTGCCAAAAAATTAATTCGTTTACATCTACGAGTGTAATTTACTTTACTTTCAGACGGTCTCTTTATTATATACATTTTTAATATTGTAACATCATGTTAAGCTGAACATTAAGCTGCAGTTTACAAATTAATAGAATATATTATTCGTTTTTACAATGTTTTAATTGACGGTAAATATTACCCTCTTTTTAAATAACAAAAAATCATTATCTACTTTTTACATAAGCTTATGCAATAAATTCTCAAAGAAACAAACATATTCACTCGTATGCATCGAGCAACCATTTTCTGTAAACTGTTTTAAACATCACATATTTCTGCAAAATCTTCAGTTTAGTTACAAAGGCACAGTTCTGAGTTTTATCAGAGGTGAGATTTCTTCCGAATATCTTCTGAAGTATTTACAACATACGTTACCGGATCTTCTGATCTTACAACAAACATATTGCAGTGGGTGGAATTCCCTCCTCTTTGTCTAAACACATGGTTGCGACGTCATTGAAGATACACTAATTCAACAACGTTATCTCGGCAATACTCGCTGCTCTCCAGCCGTGAATTTCTTATGACTGAGCTCAGCTTCTCGAAAACACTGTACACTGGCATGAGGTGTGCCAAATAAACATAAAAAACTATTACGTCATGGATTAATAACTAACAATGTACTTCATGGATTAATTAAAAATTCTTCTTTTGAATTTCTTTCAGACGGTACTTTTTCAATGTGTACGTGTCAATAACATTCGCTTACAAACCGCTAACACTTCGATATATTAATTTTCCTTGTAGGTTAACGTTCTTAATTGTTTTGTTGTTGATTTTTATTTCCAAAATTAGGTAATTTCAATTGTTATTTTATATGTGCTTTAAGAATTACCGAGAAGTTAGATTCTGTACAATTAAATCTCTCTGACAATCTAAAATTACTATTTCTGTAAATTTAATGTTGAACCTATTTTCGCATATTGCGCCTTTCTGGAACATAAAAATACAATGATCTTTCAGAAGAAACGAAATTTATACCAAACCACGTTTGAAAAGTAATATATTATATAATGGGCTTACAATTTGACATTTTTCTCATTACTGGATACTATGTGATTATATCGTTCGGGAGTCACGTTGCCAGAACTCTAAATATGAAGTTTGCACGCCTTTAGAGTCATCGCTGGCAGTTGAAATGCAGGCTTAGTATGCTTAATAAATTAATGGATAATAAATAAGCACAATTAAAAGGCTGCAAAGGATATCTGCAAATAGTATTATATTAGGTAGTAAAGTATTATAAAATGTTATGAAACAACTATAATTTCTCGAAGATCCTTTTTACTTTCTCGCCTTACGAATACTTCGCTTCGTAAGGCTTCGTAATGCGTTTGTGGCGGCGATGGTGTAGCGATTGGCGTAGCGGGCTGTTATACCCACGTTTGCGGGTTCAAGTAGGGTTGCAGGTGCGGGTTAGTAGATTTACTCCGTGTAAAAGATCCTCAGCCGACCTGGATGGCCGAGGTGGCTAAGAGCGAGTACCGACTCAGCGCTTCGGTCCGAAGGGTCGCGGGTTCGAGTCCCGCCTTGGGCATGGCTGTTTGTCCCTTGACTTTGTGTGTGTGTTGTCGCGGAGGGCCTCGCGTTCTGCTGATCCCAGATCAGAGAAGCCCGCAAGTGTTTGTCTAGTGTATGGTCGAATATGCGTCCCATCGGGACGTAAAGGGCAACCGGCTGTCGGCCGGATAAAAGCCCTAGGGAAAAAAAAATCCTCAAGCCAAAATGAAGCCTCTGAGCAGAATTCAAGTTGCCTGTTTCGTCGCCCAAGTAATACCTTCTTTCTCCCCTAGTAGGTGAAAGGAGCGTAGCGAAATTTGCGTGGTCAGGCGTGCAGGCCTCATGGCCAGAGTCTCGCCACCTAAAATAAGGCATTCATTCATTTATTCATTCCTAAGAAGAGAAAGTTATGTAATTGTGCGCCAGAAAACGGCGACTTTTTTTTCCTTTTTGCATTCCATGAACGAAATGAGTTAATTGGCATTAATTGAGATAGTTGTAAACTCCATAAACGGACGAGTCTCTTTTGCATCTCGTAGTCAAGATTTTCTAGCATTTTTCAAAAAGCCACAACTCGATGGTATCCTAGATATTCTCGCACTTTTGCAAGGGAAACTGCGGGTTACATGCAAGTTTTGGTTTTCCTCGTGAGACGGAAAAAGAAAAAATCAGTGCTTTGAATATTATCCTTTCATTTTTGGTTTCAGAGAACTGGAAAGAAGGTGAGAGGTGTAAGAAGAATTACTTTTACCACGGTAATTTTGTTTTATTTTTGTATTGTAATGATCAGGTAGAGAGAATAAGTTTGTTATTTTGGAATATAGCTGAATTAAATACTCTTAATATATTAAAATTGATTTCTGCGTACGTATTTAATTTGCTTTGTCAACTTTTTTGAGAAGTTTTTCCTTGACGGGTACAAAAACATTTTTGTGTTATTTTTTAATACATTTTTTACTTCTTGGTTTCCTGCTTCCCTCTCCAGAAATACCGATCCAGATTAGGGTTATGCCTTCTTCTTAGAGGAGGGTCGATGCTCTTAAAAACAGATCTAAAACATATTCCTTTTTTTTATTTTGAAGTAAATCAGCCAAAGAATGGATCGAACTCAAGTGCAATTGATATGGGTGTCTTTGAAGTTTCATCACATGTTTATTTTGTGTTGGTAAAACGTTAACACTTTGTTTACGTTTTACTATTAGTTCACATTACTGCAATAAATGAGAAAGTGAAAACTAATTGTAGATTTTCTATGTTTTTGATGTTTCCTGCAATATGCGAGTAATTTAACGCACCGGGTCGGGGTAGATGTAAACACGACGTAAGAGAAGAATTATTTTCTTCAAAATAGTTATTAATATTATTTCATTTAAAAATCCTTGGCGATCTGGACGAGAGTGATATAAGTAACTCGTGTAAAAATTTGTTCGTTACAAATATCGTTGGAATTTAAATATTTTTCATATTTCCAGAAGTGAAGAAAACATTTCCCTTTACAAAAAGGAAGTCAATCTGGGTGTTTCTATGTTTCCTGCAAAAGAATTTAAGTTTTTATCTCGTAAGTCTAGTAAGTTGGCGTTGAATTGGTAACTTACGAAACACATATTATCCTGTACTATTGCTACAATTGCAACTTTAACAAATACATTGCCATTGATGACTTTTTTACTATAAAATAATTTCAGTTCCTTCCATCTAAAGGTTTTGATTATCAGTTTCCGCAAGGAATCATATGTTCTCCGGAGAGATGTGTACAAATTCGTATTAATTTCAACTATTATGTGAATGTCTCCAAAAACTTATTTCTAGAATATATTTTACTCTTATTTCTAGAATATTGCAATCATGTATTCACAAAGGAACAAAGGGTAAGTATGCTTTGCCACGAAAATAAATCGGAGGAAAATTTAGTTTTGAAGAAGGAAAAGATGTCCGTCCAACGGCAGCGATAAGAAAAGCCTCAAAGAATGGTAATGTGTATTTATCTCTTAACGACTTCTGTGGCATTAAACCTACCTTTCTCTTCCAGTATCTTCTTCAAAGTTTTCAGCTATTTAAACCCAACAGAAAAGAACCATTTTCTTCTTAAGGAGATATTTGGCCCTAAGAAAATAAGATATTATTCAGAAGCCGAACTCTTATTTATAATATTTGAAAAATTGCTATCAGGTTTCGTTTATCACTGTGATCTTCACAGACCGAAAGACGCTTCGTCGACACGTAGGTGCCAGCATACTTCGGCCGACATACACTGAGGCATTCACGAACAAGAGATGTCTTGATTCTGAATGGACCCCTTGCACGAAGTTTATTGAATATAAAAATAGTGGAGTGCCGCTCGCTCTTCCCCAGAGAAGTGTACGTACTTGAAAGAAGAGAGGTTAATGTGCCCTAGAAACGTGACCGGGGAAAGTTCTTGTGCGGAGGTCGGAGGCGAAAACAAGGGGTAGAGGCCTGAAAGGCAGGTAGGTGCGCGCGCCACGCCACCCAGACCGTGGGTGACCCGGGGGGGGTGAGGGGGGAGAGGGGCCGGGCGCGCGGTGGCGGCGGCGGCGGAGCACGATGAGTCATGCGCACGGGGACCCCGCACAGGTAGCGGCGTCCGCCGCCACCGCCGCGCCGTCGCCGCTTAGCTGTACCTGCAGACGGAGGGGGCGCGAACAATACTCTCCGCGGCACCCACTTCCAGCGTACACTGTGGGGCGTGCCGGGGAGGAGGGATGAGGGGGAGGGGAGACGGGCAAGCGTTGCAGGGCGGTGAAAAGTTTCTCACCCACTGTATGTGACAAGCTGAAACAGGCTTCTGTCAGCAATACTCGCATTGTAGTTTTTCAACAGATAATATTATTGAATTTAACACTTAGGGTCAATGAATGACAGTGCAATGTCACATTTTTTCTCTTGTTATAATATATACTGTGATATAAGTTATCTTATTATTCGAGAATTGTTATATTTGTAATCATATCGGCATTATCGCCACTACATGTCGCCACTTGTTTCTTAGCGTCAGAGATATGAACAGAGGCATGATTTTTTTGTATTAACGATAACATCGATAAACAATAGATAAAGGCGAATATATGTTTTCTTGATCATTTGAATTGTTGGGACTCAGTACTGAATTTTTTACGTGACAAATTGCTTTTAATTTATAGGTTCGGTAGCAAAATTGACGTATTTTCGCAATAAATAACAATTATTCTTGTGATATACATTTAAAACTCAAGGTAATTTTGAAACTTAAAAATAATCGAGCTAGATGTTTAAACGCTTTATGGACAATCCAGCATTTTAAAATATTTCAAGTAGAAGGGAAAGGAATGAAGGGTTGAAAATAAGTCGAAATAAATCATTAGACCATAGACACTTGATAGAAATTTTGTGTTATTATTTTTTCTGTTACGTAACTTTTAAATTAATTCATCAGTATACTAAAGAATTAAACAAAACAAATATCGATAGATTCTTGAAAGACATTACTTTGTTATCAATATAAATTTACAAAAGTAAAATAAGGCTTGGATAACTACAGAAAAACAACAAAAATATGTACATAAATTATTTTTACATAGTTCTGTTTCCCTATCGACAGCAACGTAGGTCTGCAGTCGTTTGTGCAAGGACCGACGAAGTAACTGAATTGTTTTGTGGCGCTATAAATTGATACTTTAATATTTGAAAGAGTAGAAGAAAAGTTCAATGAAATCCAATGTCAGAAAGAATAATTTTAATATAAAATTAAAATATTAACAAATAACACATCATTGTATTCCTCTTTTTTATGATCTATCAATTTCTAACGAGAAAAAGGTACAAATCCATTTAAAAAATGAAAGATGATTACATTTTTTGAAAACTAAAATTATTACAATATATATGCCTACGGCATATTACTTACCTCTTGATTCCTTATTACTGAGGGATAACTTCATTTCGATAAAGTGAACCATTTAGATCAGGGTTGTCCAACTGGCGGCTCGCGGGCCACATGCCTGCCATTTATTGTGGCTCGCGAAAAGTTATTAGTCAACAGCGAAAGTTCCGTGCAACCATGTCGGGCGAGAACATTGTGTCTCCAGCACACGGGCCCTGCTGGGATCAACATCCCCTTTAATATAAAAATAGATGAAGGTGATTTTAAGGATGATTAAGGATTTTTTTCTAGTAAATTCAGAAATTAAAAATCATCCCAATTTGATTCACTACCTTATGCATGATACGGCCTGATATCACGCATGGATCCATCCCCCATGGTTCAAAGTAGCCGGGCAGTGCCGATATCAGCATTACGGGGAACTCAGGTGTGGACCGCTCGAGTAATGAAAGTATGGCCCGCAACCATATTAAAGGTTTCAGTTGAGGCCTTGCAAGTTGGACATGCCTGAATTGAAAGTTATGAAGGCTTTGGAAGGACATGCGGTATATCTAGTGTATTGTAATTAAAATAAAACAAAAGAATAATACTTGATTATTCTTATCAGCTATTTTCGAAGAATAATGCGAAATTAACGTGATATAGGTAATTATTTTTCGCAAAATTGAACAAAAAACATGAATGCGAAAACATAATGCCTCTAGATGTGAAGAAAGAGCTTTTCTTTTGGCATTTTTCTGAAAGGCACATTTGCGTCCTGGCGACTTCTTTGCGTGGCCTGTATCACGAAGCACGCAATGGCTACCACAAGGTGGTCCGCAGAAGTCGGCTGTTTAGAGAGCGCTGGCTCGCGGCTGCTATGAGAGCGGGGCGTCCATCCATCTGCGTGGCGTCGGCCGCGTGCGTCGGCCGGAGTGCGGGGGCGCGGGCGCGAGGCGCGAGGCGCGTTTAACGGTGTTTGTTTTCGCTGGGCGAGCGCGGCCCTCGCTCGCTTCCATCAAGAGCCGCTGGGCTTCGTGGAAGCGGTGCCAGACGCTCCACAGAGTGGGGATCCGGCCATCGCCGCTCGAAAAGTCTGGCTGAGAGAGGCGCAAATGGCGTGGGACCGCGGCGAGGGTTGTTATCGAAAGCAGTACCTTATTAAAACCATGGCTACTAGCACACCTCAAGAATCGACATTTTTATATAAGTAAGATAAAAAAATAGTCGTTTTTACTTGTAGAAAACACTATTTTTTAATTCATATTTGTAGTTCACATGACCGCAGATGCAGTGTAAAGTACAACATTTTTGTCTACTTTGGAACATTGGTGCATGGAGGCTAAGAATTTTCGCAATGGCCCCAAGCTTTACATAACAAAACATTTTATTTCAGCAAATATGAGCAATTTCTGATTTTTCCTCTTTTTAAGCTGACAATTTGGATAATTGATGCATGGCATTTGCGGAAGAGGCTCTTTAATTCCAACTGGCAACCTGTAAATGATTCAACATAAAATTTATTGCACATGTGCTTTATTTATTTTATAGTATAATATATCGTGTTTAAAAAAAGAGATTAATGGAAAGGGAAGCCTACATGGGTTCAGAAATTGCCCCCACATGTTTTATACTGCGCACATTTGTGACCGCGAAATAAACGGCTCCAATTGGGACAAACCCGTTCTTATACAAAGTAATAATGTTTTAGATGTGTCACTTTTCTTGTGCTCCGATTATTATTATTATTATTATTATTATTATTATTATTATTATACTTTTCTCAGTAAGCATTGAGAACCATTCATCTATTCATACGACTTAGGCTCTAGCAAATGCAACTGGTAATGACAGATCTGAGGAAAGACGGAGAAGAAATTCATCTTTGTCCGTCGTTCAATTTAAGAATTTTCGCACAATATGGCAAGTCTGTAGGATTAAAGCTTTTTGGATGGTTATGCAGATTCATTATTATTATTATTATTATTATTATTATTATTATTATTATTATTATTATTATTATTATTATTATTATTATTATTATTATTATTATTATTATGCATCTTATAGACGTCGTACGAAGACTGAAGTTAATAGTAAGGTTAGCCTCACTGCATTTGTATTTGCCAAAGACAAGCATTCATTACAATAGAGAGACATACCATATAAATCATCGAATACAACTGAAAAAGTATAGTTTATAAATAGTGTTTCGCGATAAATCAAGACGAATTTTATTCTGTTAAATTTGTCTTCTCAATATCTTTTTGTAGGGTTTGATTTGAGATAAAATGTGTTTCCTGGAACACACATTTTAATTTCTAATATTGCTTTCAAAAATCGGGCGCAAAGATGTTTTTTCTTGTACATTTTCAGTGTTTTGTAACAGTTAAATAAGAAATAACCCACAACTTTGTACACTGAAACTCCAGGACTTTTCACTAATCAAAATAATAGAAAAATGTGAGTTAGAGATGTAAAAAACTCAACAATATAAAATATTAACTTAGTGAATTTCACTTGTACTACGTACCGTAGTAGGACTGTTTGTTTGTGTCTAGCAAGTGCAAAAAAACATTTGTAAAAGACAGAGGTGCTCAGGAAAAGTATAGGGCAATGGTCCGAGATTGGCTCGGAAGATAAGATGTTAAAGGATATTGTGCTAACTTCATGTGAGAGGTATCACGTCTTCATAAATCTTGTACGAAATGCTAATAATTTTTTTAAAAAATTTATATTTCTTGACATGACGTATATTTTTTATAAATGAAAGTTCGCACATTATTATGACCTTGCAACAAGTATGAAGCCATAGTCACAATGCGATCAATATTTCTTTGGCCTCTTCAACTGTCAGTTGAAGAAATTTTCAACAAAGCACAACTCACGCACGTGCTTGGACATGTCTTCGACAAATTTTCCACAAGTAATTTATCAGAGTCTGTCTCTAAAGTAGAGTTGTTTTTATCATCAAAATTCAGTCACGTTCGCATTTTCAGGTGGATTCTTTATCTAATCCCATGAAAGTCACGAATCACGAAGTGTCCTCGGAGAAGGGAGAATGACGTTCATGGAGAAGAAACGTTTTGATATTTTGGTTAAACATCTCCGCTATCGTAATAAATGATAACATTCTCGAAATGGCATTCTGAATCCCCGTCCCAAATTCAGAATTACAATCGTCTTAGTATCTCGAAGATGCAGATATCAACTTTGTGATTATGTTCTATTAAAATATAACAATTCATTGTGATACGTATCAATCTAATGTTTTCATTATTTTAGACAACTTCTCTCTTGTTCAGGTATTTTTTTATTCGCCCAATTCTCAGTAAATCTAAACCAAAATCGAAAGGAAATTATTCTTTAGAGCAGGCATGTGAAGGTCGCGGGCAAGAAAAGCCTTCTAGAGCTCGCGGGCACTGCGTCCAGAGAAATTGGCGCGAGATATAAAAGTAAAGTTGTACAAATTCTTCGGAAGTAGCGGTACGCCACTGAATACCTGGCCCATGACAATCTTTTGGAGAAGTTACTTGACAGTTATTGTCATAAATTTAACTATATTAATTCCCATTTTCACTTTAAGGCAAAGAAATGATCCATTAAAATGAAATAATACATCAGTCTGATTTCAAATTCTCAATTGAGAGTAAATTTTTTAAAAAATCAAAATAATCTCGATTTTGTAATCCTGTTTACTTAAGAGTGATATAGAAGAATGGACTTTCTACGTGCAGGTTAGGAGGTTTAAGAGACAAATATTCTTGTCTGTTAAAAGCGCTGTCCGTCCGTTAGCGAGAATTGTTAACTTATGGAAACTTCTTAATGTATTTCACATTATTGCTAAATACACTAAATAACTGAATTATTTAATAACACAAAATGAAAACAAGAAAAGAATTCGCCAGTCAAACATATTCCTGTCACACAGCAAAGATGATTATATAAGGTAAAACTTAGTAAGAAAATAAACTTCAAATAGTAATAAGTAGTGAAGAATATAAACATAATACAATTCTGGATTATTTGATAGGAAAAAAATTGGCAAACATTTTCGTACGAAGACACTATTTACCGCCTCGCGCCGCTCCAGCTTGCGCATGTACACCCGTTTCTGGATTTTAAGGGGAAATGAGTTCAGAGTTAGGGGAAGTTGCCCGTTCTCGTACGATCGCCAGGCTCCCCAGGCGAGCAAGTAACTCATGCGGGCGCGGTTTGACGTGTCTGCTTTAGAGTTTAGGTTTCGTTTGTAGATCTTGTAACTGTATAATGTTACTGCAACACGAATTTTCTGAAGGCTCTATATAAACAAAACACGCATTAGTCAAACAGCCTTTATGGATGACCTCCCTTGATACTGTCCTTCATGATGTTGATGATTTTGTTCGAAATGGTGTCCAATTTTTAGATTAAAAAATTATTTATGTTATCTTAATGAGAAAAGGTGAAAATGGATGGGTGAGTTTAAAGTAGACGTTCTCAGACATTGAAATAGACATGAATGAGATTTGGTATATCTCAGAAATTACTTTGGGGAAACAATTGGATTTAAACAGTAGACTTCGTGACAGGAGAAAATTTGAACTGACAAGTGAGACAAAAAAGGATTTGTCGGCACTCCTAAATCCTCTTTCGAATGTTTCCTTTGAACGCTATCAACCTGCTCTGGAATTAGTCTGGGGAACTCCGGTCACCTGATGCCAACTTGCAGGACCGTAATCGCTGAGTGGAGCGTCAATTTTCGCGAAGGCAGCGACAAGAGAGGGCTACGAGGCGAAGCGATAGGCGCGCGCGCGCTCGCACCTGCGCTGGTGATAAGCGCCCTTGACGTGGTCGCGATAACCCTCCCTCTCCCCCAGCCGCCCCCGCACCTCCCTGGCTATCGCAGAACGGCCTTGTAACGCACCGCAAATATCTCACAGAACGCGACTTATTGCTCAGAAATGAATTCACTCAGATCAGGCCGGTGGACGATTATTTTGATAGGATCTAAAATTGTTGGAAATCATCAAAGACTGTATCGCTCCGTGAAATGTATTTTTTCGTTGGAAGATAGTCACAGTTTTCAAAAACGATTTAGTTTTTTATTCAAAAATATTTGTTTGCGAATTAATAAAAATAATGTCGGAAAGCATGTGAGAACATTAAAATGAATTTTTTGGAAGATAATATTGTAGTTTTTATAGAATGTGGTAGTTTTGTTGGTACGGATATTGTAACGCTCCGTCCACGTACTAGCAGGGAGAGCGCTGCGCGACCTTGGTTGGTGGACAGTTACATTAAAAAAAAACGTTAAACACGAGTCGCAAAATAATCAAAATTACTCAAAAAAATGCTTATCGAACATATAACAATATGTATATCATTTGATTCGTTTTTTTACGCTCGTCATGATGGACTAAAAATGTGTATAGTTCCATTTGAAAAACGCAAAGTTACCTCAATATCTTTTAAAATTGAAGTGATAAAATCGAAACGAAGACATGCATCAATTAGCCCCATTCCTTCATGCACTTTTGTGAAAACTGGATTGCAATAACTTCAACTGTTCAAAAATTACAGGCGGTGCTAAAGTTTCGTGAATCTTAATGTATACTGTAAATATTTGTAGACTTTAAGTTAAGAGTGAGTAAAGGTTAATATGAGAGACCCGAAGTATTTTTTCTATTTCCCCAAGGGAACGTGCCAACTATTGTTTATGATTTAATATAATATTTCTTGTTTCTTTCTGGAGGTTCTTAAAAGTTCTTAAAAGAAATGTAGACAATTTTTTATTTCTGAAATAAATTCTTGTCCCGTATTTGTTCCTTTTCCGTTGAATCTGTGTTGTATTTGCGATGACATCGAATGTTCACTTCCTCCCGGAACTGTTGGTCTCAATCAGGAAAGGAGATGGTCTGGTTGACTGATAACACTTCGGCCTGGGAGGGAGCACAGATACGACAGGTTGTCGTACTCGGTCGCGATTTTTTTATGTGCTAGAGGGGAATAAGTGTTAAGGCGCGTAAAGAAATTTTTGTTAAAGGCAAAGGCAAGCCTCCAAATTTACCATAAATCATCTATCTACGCATCATTTCATATGCGTCCAGGACCAAATAGCTGACATTTACACTTGGTCCCATTCGAAATATGACTCAAGAAGAAGAAGAAGAAATAATAACACTATTCTTGTCCGAAATAGAGTGATCCCTAAGGCAGACAGAGGAACAAATCGATAACCTGTCTTATATATAATTGGGACCAAATATCTGTCATTTATACTTGGTT
Source organism: Teleogryllus occipitalis (assembly GCA_011170035.1). Lineage (NCBI taxonomy): Eukaryota > Metazoa > Arthropoda > Insecta > Orthoptera > Gryllidae > Teleogryllus > Teleogryllus occipitalis. The sequence continues at coordinate 5,163 of BLKR01015259.1, read as the reverse complement.
CCATTAGGAATATGATTCAAGAAGAAGTAGAAATAACAGCACTATTCTTGTCCAAAACTGAGCAATCCTCAGAGCAGGCAGAGGAACAAATAGTCGACCTGTCTTGTATATAAAACGCTGACCATGCCGCTCTCATTAATCACTTGAAAATAAACGTATCGCGTAATTTTACATTTTAATGGGTGTATATCCTGCAAAATAAACAAGTCTGTATACTTTTCTTCTCCTTGTAGTTTTGTGTATTTTTCTTTAGTTTAGAATTGCGTTGTGTAAACAACTTATCAGTTTTCGTGGACTTCGATTAACGGTTTGACTCCGGTTCGATGCTCTAGTATCGTTGTAACGCCAGGAAAAGTTTACTGAGGGACGCAACCTAGTGATATCGTATTTTGACTTCCATTGGCCCGAGGGGGGGGGGGAGCGGCCCTGTGTTGGCTCTGGCGGCGGCGGCGACGCTATCAGCCCGACCAGCTAATCGGGCCGCTCGCGGGGTCATGGCCGCAGGCTAGCGAGTCCCGGTGGGCCGTGCCACTCAGTCCGTACGGTTAAGAGGATGCACAGTGTACCTCAGATATCGTCTATTTTTTGTGATGTTTATTTTCTTGTGGTGCACCGGATACATCATTTTACAAAATTGTCAGACACAAAGAAACAATCGAATGGGATCCATATTCTTAAGTACACATTGCTGTGACCTAATGTACCACAGTGGGATGGAGTCCCCTCTGTGAAAGATCCTTTTCAAGAATCCAAAAGAACACAAGTTTTTAATGTTTTTTTTATTTTAGTTCTATAAACATATAGTAGGCCATATTATGAACTATGAATGATATGAATACGAACTTGGTGTCTTAAGGAGGGTGTAAATTATCCTGAGGGACGCTACGTTTGGATCCTTGTTTGTATAGGGTCAGATATTTTTCCTAGTTGAAAAACGTTCTGAGAAGACGTATCAATTGCTGCCTATGATCATGTCATACGTGTGTGGTGAATGTTTTATCACGGGAGGTAGCAATGTTCTTCCCTTGCTGGAACATGAGATCCGACGCCAACTCACACGTTGGCTTACGGATTTTTCCTTCCTTCCAGGTATCTTTACCGATGGGGCAAAGCCCAAACTGGGGCAAGATGTAAGCTCCCGATTGATCTCTCGACAATTGTAGTAGTGTAGTGCGAGTAAGTGTTAGCGTGCATGCACGGAGAAACGATGGGGTATGGAGGAAGGAATGATAGCGCACGGTCGTCGACCAGTTCGTTAGGATACTACTTCGGCATTCGCCCGGTATTGATCTGAGAAACCGCGGAAAAAGACTCGCAACTACTTAACGCAATTTCATTCGTTCAGTTCATGTTTGTTGTTCAGTTAAAAATGTTTACAGGAAAGTTTTGAGGATGACAGAATGTTTACAGGAAAGTTTTGCAACGTAACTGAAGGGAGTGAGTAATATTATTTCTAGCTCGTCCACTATTATGGTCATTAGTCCCGTAAGTCCAGTGGATGTTATATCCTACGTGGCGGCGGTGTTCCTTCCCTGCTGGCACGTGAAATCCGGCGCCGGCCTACAGGTCGGTTGGAGGGTTGATTGGTCGGTTTCCCACCCTATCAGGTGTAGCGTCACGTTGGCGGCCGTGGGTGGGAGGAGGAGCGGAAGTATCGCATACCTGCGGGCTGAATAGCTGGGCGCCCCGGCGTTGGGATACATTTAGACAAAGGGGACGCCAGCTTGACCGGGAAGATCACGGTAGATGCGAGCCTCCCTCTTACACCTAGGACGGTTACGTGACGGCTACACTCTGGTATAAAATGGAGCCGACGAGCTCACACGGGGGTTTTAATTCTGGAAACCTCGCGCGATGCGCAAAACTTTACGCCCAGGCTGGAGCGTGTCGTGTCTATTGCACGGGTGACGAGGTCACGGTAGTGGCGCGGGAGTAGCGTCAGAGGAACCGGGGCCTCCCAATATCCCCCAATACCCCCAATATCTATGTGGGGTATCCACAGGGAAATACTCACAAGTGTGTAGTTTCGGAGCAGAAGTTGGTTATAGTACATACGTGTAAATAAACTTGTACATACTTGTAAATGTCTGCGAGTTTTTCTCCATGACGCCACACAGGTCTCTCCCCCAGAGAGACAATCAGGTCTCTTCCTCACCAGAGACAATATCTAAGCTCCCGACATGTGTGCTATTTTAGTGCATGTACCTATGTAAATTAATATTTTATCTCCATCCTGCTCACAATCGAGAGACGTATTCCATCTGAGTATTTCGTCGAAGATTTCTTGAGAATTCCGCTCTTTCGGCGATGCCATTCGCTCGTGGTGTCGGGACGCGACTGAGGCATCTCGGGGGCATCGCGTGCAGCTCACAGCTCTCGTGCCGGAGAATACCTGCCGGGCATTCCGTGACTTCGTGATGGTTATATCGCCCAACGACAGGACACTCGATACGTGCAGCAACTGTGTCAAATGGAGGAACGTAAGTCATCGGAAGAATTTTGATGTTAGCGCCTTTTGAACACTCAAATCTCGGATTGAAAATAAATTATAGGAACATTAGTTCACGGGAGTGAAGAACAATTTAGCTTTATGGAAAACTCGAACTTCAATTCACATTTTAGAAAATATAAATTTTGTACTTGCATCGATACTTTAATTCATATTCAAGCTGTATCGTTAAACTTAATTCGAGGAAGAATTACATCCCCGTGTAATGTTTATGACCAGACGACAGTTGTACTTTATCGTTTTTGTATTTTAGGGAAATACATATTAATTCAAAACTATATGATCTCGAAATTTATCAGAAAAAGGAAATAGGATAGCTGCTAACAGGAAAAGTTTAAAAATTAATTTGTAAAGATCTTAGGATTTTATCATCGTGTTTTCAGATATAAGCGATTTAGGTACAGCAACAATGAGAGAGATTTATTAAAAAAGCTTATTACGTGTAATGGTATAGGAAAGAGTACCATTCGAACAATTTTCCTACTGCAATGCGTTCTGTACTCGAGACTCGTCATACAAAATAACAGCCAGTTTTCAATGGGATCTTTGAGCACGCCGTAGCTTTAAGTACAGTTTAGCGTACAGCAATCGACAGCAATATCTCGATCCTTATTCGAGTATCTGCCAATGACGGCTGGTGCCTCAACAGACTGGAGGTTGCATCTCCATCGAACATACAGGTAAAAATGTACACAATTCAAATCAATTAAAACTAAGTGAAATAAAAGTCTATAAGGAAACACTACTTACATAATTTTTTGCGTTGCGTCCGCGACAGGCATATACACCTCCCGCACACCTGGTTCTGGCTTCGTTTTCCACTGGGCATTTAAATTCAACTCCAGTACATGGCAACAAGCACTATTGCTTCGACACCTTTCACACAAGTAAAATTATTTTATTTCGAAAACTTCACTACTCTGCAGTATTTGGCAATAATGAAAGATCTTCGACACACAGTCGTATTCACAAGTACGTTCGCAAACCGCTGGCCGGCCAGCTGCAGCCACGGGGGACACCAAGGAACTTCCATCCAGAATGGCCACCTTTACACAAAAAATATGTTCAAAACATAGTCATTAAATGTATGTTTTGAATCAACTAACCTAATATAAAATAAAAACTAATTCTCCAAGTATCATAAACAATGCATTGAGCATCGCCAATAATTGACCGAACTTGTGTACTTTCAATAACAAGTGAAAATCATAAAACTACGTTGCAGTGAGTTAGACGAAGACAGAAAATGGGTAATCCCTTGATATTTCCGCCATCGCCACGCAGCGAGACAGTGCCAGGACACTGGTTGCCCAACCAAAAGCCTGTATCTACCCCGTGTTAAATCGAAGGGCCAAAAAGTAAAATCACTAAATTCATTAATACAGCCAAGTGCCAAGAGCGTGGTGCAATTCCTGGCAAGGCACCAGACACCGGAGAGCGCGTCAGTTGGGCGCTCTTTGGTTTCAAAATGATTTCATATACATTGATATTGCTGTAATATCTTGAATAATGAATGTTTTAAAAGGAAAATATATATACCTAAGATATTATGAGATCTTTTTCATTTTCTGGGAGTTGTGCAACCGTGCAACCTAAGTACGAACCGTGCAACCTAAGTACCTCGGTCGATATTGCTTCCGATTATTGTATGCTACGCGGAAAAAAGACCCTATAAACTCAACTGGAAAGAGATGACTTTAATAGAAACCGAAATAATTTGCAAGAGGAAAGTATCAACTCAATAATATGGATAGCAGCATTTGATAAGAAGTACATACACCAAATACAAAATTACTTCATCTTTCATCTCACACTGTTCGTATCTTATCGACTGAACAATTTCGGAGTGTCACGCGAGGCATTGAAACTGGAAAGAGAGTGAAAGCTTGATAATTGTGACGTAAACGCAGATATCTCTTTCTCCTCTATGTGCTATCGATAAGTGCTTTATTATTGTGAAGAGGTCAATTCATCTCCTTTACAGATCGCGTCTTCACAGGAAGAAAGTACTGAAGAGCCGTAAAAAGAAGTATCCTGGAGGTGCAGCAAGTGGAGTGAGTATGATAAACGGGCAGCCTTGGCGCCACGGAATGTTCAAGATCGGGAGCTGCACTTTTTGCTTGTTTCGATAACGCCAGGCGTATTCTTAACTTTTATCGACTCTCTGCTTGGGGGAAATAATAGTTGAGAACATAACCATCATTCAACACGACTACGTCATTTTTGTGGTTCCGCGTAGTCGTTTTTGTGGCTCCCAGACAGCAGAAAACTGATGATGATGGCTAAGCCATCGAAAGCTGCTATTTTTGAAATAAATACTATTGTTGACAATGACAACGCCTTCAATCATTTCAGTTATGTAAATGTCAACTACAACTCACCACTGAATCAATATCAAAACAATATGCCAGAGAGCATATTGTTCGGATTGTATGTTTTGGAGTTGTTAATTTTATTAACAAATAAGCTTTAATTGTAACATTCAAGTAGTTCAAGCACGGACATTTTAAATTTGTTATTCATTTAAAAAATATATTTTAAAAATGGATTTGTGTGGGAAACCATCGTGTATTATCGGGTCATAATGGCCATCATGAAACTGATATTCACCATAGCTGTTCCTTTCGTTTACCTCCGCCATTGCATTCTCGTGC
>BLKR01015258.1:0-88458 GCA_011170035.1 Teleogryllus occipitalis | reverse complement strand
GGAGCTGGTACGGCGTTGCCAACTCACTGCGCGCTCGGCGACTGCGGACGGCGTTGCCGCCTGGACCACAGGTCTCGCCGGAGATATCTCGTTGTCCCCAGACTGGGTGCGCGTGGCTGCCGCATGGAGCGCTTGTGAGGCCGATTTCCCCGGCACTTAATAACTTTTTGGTGGCAGTAGCAGTGAGTACAGAGCTTCCGGCAGGAGTGTTGCGTCCGGGCTGTTGTTGATGCCTTGCTGTCGGTGCCTGATACGCGCGGTTGACATGTGAATCGCTTGCATTACCCCTATTCCGCCGTATCAGTGGAATACTAACATTGATAGTGTAGTACAGTGAAGGTGTTCTGAAGGTAGGCGAGATCTAGCTGACGGACCTGTCACAATTGTTTTTTCGGACAGCCGATTGACTGTCGCATCGCCGTCGCATGACTCTTGCCCCGAAGAGGCATATGCCCCTCCAGTGACCTTTTACATACACCTGGCCCCCCAATGACCCTGTTTGCCTCCCATTGACTTGTTATCACAGGCGTCAGCGACTTAGATGGTTATCAGATGTTATTTGCCTATGCGCAGGTAACATGAATAGTCTTGAGGGAACTCAGTGCACGGTTCTGGGGTCTGCTACCCCCGCAACTGCTGCGTTACCTACAGTAAATTTGGAAGCTGTAGATCAGGCTTCGGTATGTAGTGACCAATCAGCTTATGTCACGGAGGTGGACAATGTGCTAGTTGCACCAAGTAATAATGGAGGTGATGAGAAACAAGAGGCACTTTGTAACCTCGAGAAGAAGATCCTTGAGCTTCTAGAGTTTATCAAACCTCGTCACAATGTGCACGGCGATATCAAGAAATTGGCGCATGCAATTCGCACATGTTTTGATGAAGTTGTTGCGGTTCACGAAAGAGGGCTGCCCGTCCCAGACTGCCAGTGTGGTAGTAAGGAAGGTATCAAGGAATCAGATCAGCCCGTCAAAGGGGTGCTATCCAAGAAGAATAATCCCAAAAAATCTAAAGAGAAAGGAAAGAAGTCGGGAATGGTCGGGCTACCAAGGATGGAAGAGTCGCTCGTCTTTGAGAGGAGCCCACCTGAGTCTGGTGAAGCACCTGAGAGCGAATGGAAGACAGTTGAGGCAAGGAGGAAGAAACCATCGCACTCCATTCCCAAGCGTAGGGATGCCTTATTAGTGAGAGCCAAAGAGGGGGCGACGTACGCGGAAATTTTGCGACAAATGAAGGAATCCCCGGAGCTTGAAGAACTGGGCCTCAATGTAGTTAAAATAAGAAAGCGAGGCACAGGAGACCTGCTTTTGGAGATGGGAGCCGCGGGCTGCTCGAAATCAGCGCAGTTTCAGACCGCAGTGGCCGAGCAACTTCAAGGAAAAGCGGAGGTAAGGACTTTGTCAAGTGAGGTACACCTGGAGATTAAAGATCTGGACGAAGTCACGACGAGCAAAGATATTGTTGATGCCTTCGAGAAAAAGCTGGAGGGAGCCAATAGCAGGAAAGTAATAGTTAAGTCTATTCGCACCGCGTACGGTGGCACCCAAACGGCCGTGATTGCACTACCAGCAGAGCTAGCCAGGAAAGCAGTTCGAATGAACAAAATTAAGATTGGTTGGGTTAGGTGTCGCATTCGGGAGAAGATAGTTGTTATCAGATGTTACAAGTGCTGGGATTTTGGCCACCTGGCGCGAAACTGTAAAGGGCCTGACAGGTCAAAGAATTGTCATCGATGCGGTGAAGGAGGGCATTTTGTTAAAACCTGCATTAAGAGCCCTACTTGTTGCCTCTGTCAAGGTAAAGACAGGGAGACGCATGCAACTGGTAGCTATAAGTGCCCCTATTACCAAAAGGCTTTGCAGAAGGCGGAACGGGGTTGGAAGAATAAGAATGAGGGTTATTCAGCTCAATCTTAATCACTGCGAGGCGGCGCAAGACCTTCTGAGTTAGACGGTAGGAGAGCTGAAGATAGACGTCGCAATCCTGTGCGAGCAATACCGAAATATAAACGGTCTCCAATGGGTTTCGGATGCGTCTAATCGAGCTGCAGTGTGGATTTGTGGAAATAGTCCAGTCCAGGAAGTTATGCAAGTCCCAGGAGATGGTTTCACTTGGATCAAGGGGTTCGGTATTTATTTTTATAGTGTTTACGCCGCACCCAGCGCGTCGCTTCAGGAGTTCAAGGCATTACTTGATAGATTATTGGATGATGCGAAAGAAAGAAGGCCTCTTATTATTGCTGGGGACTTTAATGCATGGGCCACTGAGTGGGGCAGCAGGGTAACAAACCAGCGTGGGATGGCTCTCCTGGACAGCCTTGCCCGTTTAGACGTCTACCTCTGTAACACCGGTAACAGTCCAACCTTTGCCATGAATGGCCGCAGCTCCATCGTTGACTTGACATTCGCATGTGATAGCCTTGCTAGACGGATTACGGCATGGGAAGTTAGCGATCATTATACACATAGCGACCACCAAGCTATAGTATATGAAGTCAGGGAGATGTGTAGTTTAAGTTCTGCAGGGGTTAGGAGGAGAGCAATTTGGAACCATAGGACATTTGATCGCGATTCTTTCGCTGCCATGATGAAGGGCAACGTTATGTTGGTCGGAAACTCGGAGGATATGGTCAGAACTGTAATGAAACGGGTCATTGACGCTTGTGATGCATCAATGACAAAAAGCCTCAGGAAGGAACGCCGTCCTCCAGTGTACTGGTGGACTGACGAGATCGCGGAACTTCGCAGAGAATGCCACCGCACACGTAGGTTGGCGCAACGAGGGTGGGGTCGCCTAAATTATAACACCCTCAAGGAAAATCATAAAGCCGCCAGAGCAGCTTTAACAAAAGCTATTAGGATCAGCAAGGATCGCTGCTGGAAAGAGCTAAGCAACGAGGTGGATGCTGACCCCTGGGGTCGTCCTTATAAGGTGGTAACAGCCAGGCTCAAGGCTCTGTCCAGGCCACCCCCGACTTGCCCAGTCTTCTTGGAGAAGATAGTGACTACCCTATTTCAACAGAGAGATGAGTTGCCGCCTATTGATACGCTTGAAGATGTAAATGAGGCTCCGGCGGTTTCATTAGACGAACTCTCAAAGGCATACGATAAGGTTCAAGATTGCAAAGCCCCTGGCTTGGATGGGGTGCCGAATGTCGCGCTTAAGACCGCTATTAAGACCAGGCCAGATCTATTCCTAGAGGCATACAATGCGTGCGTGCGAGAGGGGAATTTCCCCCGTCGTTGGAAGCAACAACGGCTGGTCCTCATTCCGAAGGGCGATAAGCCACCTAGCGACCCGTCAGCATATCGGCCTGTGTGTTTGCTGGATACTGCTGGTAAAGTGTTGGAACGTATCATCTGCAGACGGATTGAAGCCTACACGGAGGGACCACAGGGACTGTCTGATGATCAGTATGGCTTCAGGAAGGCGAGATCCACAGTGGATGCAATTAGGGTCGTCATCGATATCGCACGCAAGGCCATTGAGGGCAAACGATGGCGAAGAGGCGCAAAGAAATATTGCGCTATTTTTACCCTCGACGTCAGGAACGCATTTAATACGGCAAAGTGGAGTGCCATACTTGCTGCCTTAAAAAACCTGGGAGTTCCGACTTACATCATGAAGATAGTTCGAAGCTACTTTGAGGAAAGGACTTTATTTTACGAAACTGAGACCGGAATAAAGACCTATGGGATCTCGGGTGGTGTTCCGCAAGGCTCAGTACTTGGCCCGCTGTTGTGGAATACTATGTATGACTCCGTTTTGAAGCTCCAGCTGCCAGAAGGTGCTAGAGCTATTGGTTTTGCTGATGATGTTGCGGTGGTAGTCGTCGGCAAATATACTGAAGAGGGCATGCAGGTTGCCAACGAGGCTGTGGCGACGATCCGGCGGTGGCTATGGTCGGTGGGGCTCCAGATGGCCGAGCATAAAACGGAGGCAGTACTGGTGACAAGCAGGAAAGTGAGAGAGGGCATTACTCTTAATGTTGGGGGGAGTAAAATAGCCTCCCAGCAGTCTCTGAGATACTTAGGTGTCCAGATTGACGCGAGACTGCATTTCGACGAGCACTTACGTATAGTGTCCGAGAACGCGTCTCGCATGGCCTCTGCCTTGGCACGAATTATGCCTAACGTCGGGGGACCAAGGCAAAGTAGCCGGAGACTGCTGTCTAGCGTAGTGAACTCTATGCTGCTCTACGCAGCCCCCATTTGGGCTGATGCCTTTGGGGTCCGGACGTACGCCCGCGGTGCGAAGTCAGTTTACAGAAGGTCCGCCTTGAGGGTGGCCCGGGCGTTTCGCACGGTCTTGTATGACGCTGTGTGTGTGATAGCAGGCATGCCCCCTATAGATCTTATGGCACAAGAAAGGGCCAGGCTGTACAAGCGAGAGGGAGCTACAAATAGCGTCACCAGGAAGGAAGAGAGGGAGGTGACAATGGCTCAGTGGCAAGAACGATGGACCCTATCATCCACTGGTAGATGGACATTTCGCCTTATTCCAGACGTATTGAAGTGGTCCCAAAGAAAACACGGTGATGTTGATTATTATTTGACCCAGTTGTTAACAGGGCACGGGTGCTATCGAGCATATCAATTCCGTTTCCGGTTGGACGATGACTCCTTATGTCCAACCTGTGATTCAGTGGTTGAAGATGTAGAGCACGTGTTCTTTGACTGTCCACGCTTCGCTGAAGAGAGGGAAGAACTCCACCGATTCCTCCTGCAGGTAGTGACTCCTGATACCATCGTCACTAGGATGCTGGTGTCCCAGGAGAATTGGAGAGCGGTAGCTACCTACGCTGCAAAAATTTTAAAGAAGCTTCGGATAGAAGAAAAATTTCGAAGGAGTATCCCGTGAAATTAGTTAGCCTAGAGCGTGAAGCCGATCTTCCCCTCCCGTGATGCAATGCCTGACGGCGGTCCCTCGGGTAGGGAATAGGAAGTATGGGAGTGTTTTTTAGTGGGTAGGCACAGAATAGCTGTGAATCCTACACGCTGCGGAGTGCGGGCTCCGCAGTGTCTTTTGAAGATTTTTCACTTCCTACGCAAAAACACACACACACACACACACACACACACACACACACACACACACACACTATATATATATATATATATGTGTGTGTGTGTGTGTGTATATATATATACACGTGTGTATATATATGTATACACATACATATACACGTGTGTACATATATGTATATATATATATATATATATATATATATATATATACACACACACACACACACACTAACAGGGGACAGCCGGCTTTACTTCCCCTCCAAAGGAAGGCGTACGAAGGATTTTTTCGCCCTTAAAAATCCACAGCTTCGATCGGGTTTGAACCCGCACACTTGGGTATAGAAGTCCGATACGCTAACCGCTACACCATCGCCGCTGCAAGAATATGTTATTATCTCAATGCCACAAATTCCAACACCAGGCAGTTCAAAAAAATAGTCGGATACAGGTCATAATCTAAGATGTCTCCCCAGAGGTGAAAGGAGCAAACTCGGAATGGGGACCTAACTGATGACCTTACGCCACTCAGTTTCACTGCAGAAACGAAGGCTGTATCCTGCATGGGCTACAACTGGTTGCGACGACACATGATAGCTTGCTTCAGTTTCAAGCTCGGAGTTACTTCATATTCCACGGGACAAAGCACGTTGTGTTCTACGTAGGCGACACGAAGCACGCAAATGCCACAGTCCCACAGGCTGGCGACACCCCAGCCTTGCGCAGAAAATCAATAAGTTCGTAAAGCCACTTTCACCATTCCGCTACTGAAAGGATCTCGTATGTTATTAGGGGAATAAAAGAGCTTTTGGAGACTGGGATGGTTTTCCAACAGTGAAAGAGGCATTGAAGGATATCAAGACTGCATCATGATACTTAGAGACAGTGGCCAAAGCAGAATCAAGTATGGAAAGCGCATGAACTATGGAGAACAACCTAGAAAAATTATTGATGAAAAATGTATGAAGCAAACAATTGAAAGTAGTTTATTTTTCAAGAATTAATGAAGATATTGAAATTTTCAGTTCATGTTGTTCTCGCATTTTGTTGAATCTCTATTTTAGTAAAATCATTGTGGAGAAATTCAATTTAATTTTGTCTTCATCTGATATAGTGAACCTCGGACATAGTGAACCAAAAATGTTAGCCCCCAATATTTCAGTCAAATATCTATGAAAATAGAGTTCAGAATGATTTAAAATTAAGCTCTGAAAATAATGCATAAACTACAAACATCAATTTTCTCAAATCTTCAAACTGGATTTTGAACATTATTCCCTTGTGCCCTTCATTTGTTATCATGTAAACAAGTTTCTTGGTCACCCATTAACATCGTGAGTCAAATCAGAGAAGAAAAAAAAGACAAACAGTTCACAAAACAAACCCTACAACATAACCAAACACTGCACAATTTTAGCATAAATGCTCACCAGACAAAGGTATTGCTAGCAATCTCAAGAATACATCACACCAAATTTGACACTTGTCCCTACAATAGGGAGAAGGAAGAACAATACTAATTTAGAACTGCTCAACCACTGATGCAATTTTACATGCAATAAGATATCCCATGGATAGAAGGATAAGTCATTTCACAACATTGGAAACATTCACAATCATGCAATGCCCATTCATCTGTCCATTTCTGTGTCTTTTGCAATAATCTTCATGAAGAGGAACTTCTATATTACGTTTCAGATTGAGTTGCACAAAAAAACACTTTTTTCAAAAACATAGCTCAGATCTAGCTCTATAATTCTTAGCAGATAATTTAAAGTAGGCATTAAATGAGTTAATATCATTTAATAATGGAAAGTTTGAAGCTTTCATGACTTGTTATCTAACAGAGTTACCCCATAACTTTAAACTTATTTAATAAATATTAGTCAAATATCTACAGGAATGCTCAGCCTAAAACAAGAATGTGGGCCAATTTCATTTCTGTGCACCCGTATCCATTATACTCCTTTATAATGACACATTTTACAAGTAAATAAATAAAATATACAAGGAGAATGAAATTATAACTTTAATGATTCAATTTAAAAAAATTAATTGATTTTTTGTTGAACCATTTACAGGGTGAGAGCGTAGGCTTCCGCGGCCGGAGTCATGATTAACTTGGCTATCCGGGAGACGCCGCGTCCAGGGCACAGGTGCCGACGCTTCGGTCGCCATCCTGCGACCTTTCGCAGTACTACGCCCTGAGGAAGGTCGCAGAATGGCGACCGAAACGTCGGCACCTGTGCCCTGGACGCGGCGTCTCCCGGATAGCCAAGTTAATCATTTACAGGGTTTTTCAGATGGCCTGGAGAGCCCCATTCCAAAATGTCTTAACAATTGCCCAACTTGTCAAGTAAAGAGGGGGGAAATCAGGATTTATAGTTACTCAAGTACCAATGGCATTATAAGGGTTCTAAAGATCAAGGAGCAACAAAATGCCCAAGGCTTTTTGTCACCTGAGATCCTTAGAATCAGTTAACGTCCATGGTATGTATAAAATTTTGTTTCTTACTTAATTTTATTGATTCTGATTTACTTATTTACTAATTAACTAGATGTTAACTCGACTCTGTTTGTCTTTTGAATTTCCATACCATAATTTCTTCCACAAGACAACACGTAGCATCATTCAAACGTTTTCATATTTCCCTTGTAATCACGATTCTTTCGATTCAGGTAAGTTATGCAATGTATATTGAGCTCCATATCGAAGGCAATAATAAGCTATAACATATCAGTAAAAAGTAAGTTATTTATCCACCAAGGGCATTTTAAGGGTTCTAATGATCAAGTAGCAACAAAAAGCCTGAGGGCCTTTGACCTGAAGGCTTTTTAAACGCCCGAGATTAATAGAACCAGTTCACACCTGTGGTACTAACAAGATTTTATTTTTTACCTAATTTTAATGTTCAGATTGATTTACTTACAAATTACATAGACGTTAACTTGCCTCAGTTTATTGCACATTTCCCTCCTATAACTCCCTAATTCCCTCCATAAGAAAACGTGTAGCAGTAGTTTTGATATTTCCCTCGTAACTACAATGCTCTAAATCCAGGTAAGTTCTGCAGTTTATTTTGAGCTCTGTATCAAAGGCAATAACGTATTAGTAAAAAATAAAAGTTGTATTACATAAGACTACAAGACCTCTTTGAACATTTTTAGGGAGGCCATGGCCCCTCCTGCGTGCACACCTGAGCAAATATCTCCAGACAATTGTCGCTACAACGGCATGTGTATCACTTCACCATTTTCATGAACAAGAAACCAATGTTGTATCAGGAGAGACTTTCGTTTGAAACTCTCACCACAAGCATCACACTTATAATTACCTTCCATATGCACACGTTTGTGTGACCACAACTGGCTGTGAGCAACAAATGTTTTGCCACAGTCTGGGCACTCATAAGGGCGTTCTCCGGTATGCAACCGCAAATGTGTTTTCAGAGTACTGGACCTGTTAAAAGATTTGAGACAATATTCACATGTGTATGGACGTTCCCCAGTGTGTGTAGTACTGTGCCTTCTAAGAGCACCTGGCTGAGCAAAACATTTATTGCAGATAGGACATATATGTGGTTTTTCACCAGTGTGTCTTCTTCTATGAATTAATAGATAACTGGGTCTCAAAAATTGTTTGTTGCAATCAGGGCAAGTGTGCCTCTTTAAATATCTACGCTGTCGTTTGGCATTGGGACCAGAATACGTAATGGGTGGGTGAATACCTGGAAGAGCACGAGTACGAGCAGGAGTAGAAGCTGGAGCCTGCAGGTTGGCACCCTTATTGGGTACAAATGCTGACGCAGGGATTTTGACCTTTGACAACACAATAGAAAGAACCCTGGACAATGCTTCACCCGAATTCACATTTGATTTAGGTGTAGTCGACTCTGCTACCGTCGATGACTCCACAGCATCCATGGAAGAAACTGAAGCGTCTTCCTTGGATCTCTCACTTGGGGTTACTTTCCCAGGAAGTGTTGCTACCTCTATTCCAGGTAGCTGAAGCTTGAGTGATTTCTGCCCCGGATCTGATCGGATTAACACTCTTCTTTTGGCAAGACCTAATCAGAGGCACACAACAGTAAAAATTAATAATTTATTTTGAATACAGAATCAAGTTGTTAAATATGTATTGAAGGTACCCCCCTTCACATTCCAAGGGTGAGCAGGCAGGCAGAAGCAGCAGGCGGGCAGAAGCAGCGGTGAGGCAGGCAGCCAGTAAGCCAGGCGGGACAAGGATACAGACAGGATCGGTGGGAATTCAAACGAACAAAGGGGGTAATTGGACACATGCACTTTTGGCAAACAAGAACGGATGGGCAAATAGACGATCAGGCAGACGGACAAGTAGAGGGAGGATGGGGAGTGGGGATGGGGCGTTCGGAAGGACTAGGCAGGCAGGCATTCTAAGCAGACAGGTGGGCGGACTAGGTGGGCTATGGTAGAACTGAACTCTTAAGAAGGCAGAAAAGGGTCACAAGTTGTATGGTACATCTGAACTCTTTTAAGAAAGTAGAAAAGAGGCACGAGTTGTATGGTACATCTACTCTTAAGAAGGTAGAAAAAAGGCACAAGTTGTACGGTACACCTGTACTCTTAAGGTAAAAAGAGGCACACGTTGTACGGTACACCTGTACTCTTAAGAAGGCAGAAAAGGGGCACAAGTTGTACAGTACATCTAAACTCTTTTAATAAAGTAGAAAAAAAAGGCACAAGTTGTATGGAACATCTACACTCTTTTAAGAAGGTAGAAAAGAGGCACAAGTTGTACGGTACATCTGAACTTTTATGTCATATTTTGGTGGATGGAGTAAAAGGCTGGCCACCAATGCATTAGTATATATAGTACAATATTTTTATCTGCTTTAAAATGTATTTCAGACATCTTGCACATATGTGGTGCAACTAAGAGATATTTTCATGTATTTATATTTGTCTGTTTCTTATAGACCGGCATAATTTATTGTGGTTAATTACATGCATTTTCACTTTTCATCAGATTTTCCCAGGGAAATTTGATATTATATTAATGATTTTATACTACAAACTGCTTGTTCAAAATACAACAAAGAATGCTCAGATTTCTTCACATTTTAAGACTTTGAAAACACTTAAGTTTGTTATATAGTAGTTTAGCCAACATGATTACTTATGGAAATGAAATTCTGAAGGTCATCGAAACCTGAACCCCAGTGTACAATATAACAAACTTATTGCCTCTGTTTTCACACTTTTATTAAGTCTAAACTCCTAGGGTTTTACCTCTGGAGCTGCATTGTTTTCTTCTCTTTCCAGATAAATCATCATCAGAATGATCTGGTGTAACACCACAATTATTTCCTCCCTCTTCAGTTCCAGACGAGTCTGAAAATTAGCAGTCTCCAGTTATTGCAAAGCACATTTAACCTTATTAAAAAGGAGATGTTACCAAGTTCTTTGATGCAAGAAATTCGAAGACAGGCTGAGAAGTAATGCACAGTCAAACCTACCAGGAAAACACAATTGTGGCACATGGAACAGTTCCTATAATACAAACACATCTTGGAACAGTTCCTATAATACAAACATGACCATTATCATATATTCCTTCCCTCCGATTTTCTGTATGGAGTTGAGTATGGAGTCAAGTCCGTCAACTATGTCAATGTGTCTAAAACAATGTACAGTGATTGAATATTTAACAACTGACTAAAGTGAAAGCTAGTGAAATTCTGATGATAAAGCTGCTGATCAAAGTTTTGAGGAGGGTACTAAATTTTCTTACAACAAAAGTTGGTGAAGCGAGTACTGACAATGAACATCACAGTAGTCAACCTGTTTCTACGAATGATAACAAGCATGAAATGGATGTGAATGAAATTATTTGAAAAAAATCTCATCTCACAAAAATGACTTAGGAGATGTATGAGTGAGGTTTAATACATGCAACCTGCAACATGATAATGTTCAGACATACACTGTATGTAACCACTGAGATCCTAATGACATTTGAATCCATTTTATATCCTCCATACACAGACTTGACACCTCATGATTATCACTCCTTTCCATGTTTGAAATAGGTTGCCATGTATGTTTCTTTCTATGTATTTATTTTGCTTCAGATGTTAAAACTGAAAGACACTGAGATTTTTGATTAAGGAAAGATAACCTGCATTCTTCATTGATGGGATGAGAATACTGATTCACCCTTGGGGAAAAGGTGATGCTGTAAATGGAAAAGAAGAGGATGATTTTGTAGTTAATAAAATGTAATTTTATGCCATATTTGTTTTTCTCGATTGCCTCTTTCCAATTGTAAGTTATAACAACTATACATTTCTTTTCAGCTGCCCCACACACTTTGGTTCTGTACTAATAATAATAATAACAATAATAATAATAATAATAATAATAATAATAATAATAATAATAATAATAATAATAATTGTTAGGAATTTCATATTTGTGAACTGTGTACGAGTCTTTTGGTTCAAGCAGTAGTTGCTCAGTACTGCCAATTTGTATGAGCAGGAAGCTCTTTGCTTTATATAGTCTTAGTCTTAACCGTTATTCAGTACTGTATGCATCGTAACACACGTGTGTGATTCTCTGGTTATTATATTAAATAATGTTTGCGTTATCTACCTCTTGAGTTTCCTTACTCGTATATCATTACCTCTAACAATAATAGTAATAATAATAATAATAATAATAATAATAACAACAACAACAATAATAATATGCTAGCCCTGTGATGCAGATGGTTGCAGCAGCCATCATCGTCTGTGCCAAGGAAGCTTCAGGTTTGAGCCCTGTGTAGGCATAGTCGCATTGGTGATTGTCCCTTCACCCCTCATAATTCAAGGCTCTTTGCTTTTTTTACATTTTGCTCAAAAGTCGCAAAAAACATGAGAACATTTGGAGATATTAAGAAAATACATTAAATTCAGTATGAACTTCATATACAATCCTCCCAACATGAAAGGTTCCTTATCAAATTCAAGACTAATGGTGAGATCAGAGAGCAAGGCTAAAAGCAAAATTTTCAGTTTTGGGAAAACCCATGTAAGTATGAAAAGGGACTTTTTGAAAAACCTTTCTTTTCAGTATTAAGTACTGCCAAAATACTTCTAACAAAATGTGAAGAACAATTTCTTGCAAGATCAGTTCAACTCAGTCAGTAATATGCTTTTCTATTTCCAGGATAATACTGTTATGTTATTTTTCAGAAATGCATCAATTTCAATCAATCTTTATGGAAGTTTTCTTCATTTTACACTGTCTTTAACTCTAAATAGACATCACAATTTTTGATAAAAGATAAGAGATTAAATAAACAATAACATACTAAAAACTAGGTCATTTTCTCCTGGCAAGAAGAAAACATTTTAAGATCAGGATCAAAATGCAGGATTACTGTGCATTTAAAATTTTCAAATTCCTTAAATTTTTCATGTTTTTCAGCACCCTAATTTGATTTCTGCACACTCCTTTCTCTACAACAAAACAGTTTCAGGCGCTCAAAGCCAAAAGAAAGAAAAAACAAAAATATTATTGATACTCGTAATGTTTTAAGTAAATCTATGCTTTTATAACATTCGTTCAGTTCAAGATGCATGAATTTGGCTGAGAATCAAAGCTCTAAAAATGAAATTTGCATATTTTTAATTTTTAATAAAAGTTGTGCAAATAATTCTGTTCTGTCACTCTTTTTTGACATGTTCTGACTTTCCAGATGCACACCACTAAATACCACTTGATCACTAAATAATGAAACAAAAACAAGACTTACTAATGTCACTGGATTCTCCACGGTTGTTTCCAGTTCCAGATACTGGCTCAGTTGAGGTATTCTCTTTGGTTAAAAAATTTTTATCAGGATCAGATTTCAAATTATTGGACTCCAGCACTTTACTTGATTCCACTGCATCAGCAGAATCAGGAACAGATGAAGCAACTGACGGAGGCATTGAGTCAAGAGGACATTCAAGAGCTTCAGAATTCACTGAATCACCCCGCTCTGGAGCAGATCTGGCACTAGTAGCTATGCTGTAGGCAGATTCAATTGTGATAGTCCTCCCATCCTCAGCCTGAGACGAGCTTCGAGCACGGGATGGCTGTGACGAACTGGCCTTGGCAATTCTATCAACAGTTCTGACAACTTTGCAATCATTTTCAACAATAGCCTCACCTGAAGCCTTGTACTTTACTGACCGAGAGGTGCTACCTTTTGACTTTGAACGTCTGGAATGTACATTTTTCTGTGACTGAAAATATAAAAAAAAAAAAAAGAGCAATTGAACAGTGATTAAGTCCAAAATGTTACAAAAGTGGGAGTGTTAAAAATTAAAATAAATTAACACTTACAGCTTCTTTGTCACTGGAATCCAACCCTTTGATCTGCAATGATCTTGCAACTTCCAAAAAGTTACCGAGTTGCGATTCACGAACCTGCACTTTTCCAAAATACACAAAGTCTAATACCGACTTTAAACATTCAAACTGCACATCTTTCAAAATCACAATCGGATCCTTTTCATTTTCTTGGCTAAATAACAACTGAAAACATCCATTAATATTTTTAGTACATTTTGCATCACACAAAATCCCACAAATAAGTTTCTTCAGTATAAAAGCAAGAATACAAACAAAATACTACACATTTCCTTAGTCATTATTTCAACAATCATTGTCATTTAATAACTTCTAAACAAATTACAAAAAAATGAAATCATTCTTTTTCTTAGAATGAATTTTGGATCATTAGTAATGAAATTATTACTCTTACAAAGGAATATCCCGTGTGGGGTTGCTGGTCCCCCAGCGGGCGCCTCCCCAGGTGGCGGATAGGGGGAAGCCCGGCCAGACGTATCTGGTGGGTACCGGAGAAATTAAATACCCGGGGTGGACCAAAACCAGCGAAGAGGAAGAAGAGGTCGGCAACGGCTCTGAAGAAGGAAGAGATGCTTGACAGCTCTCCAACGACAGAAGAGGCGGAAGACTTTAATACCTCTTTTCTCAAAAAACTGCTACCTTGCAGATGATGATGTTTCAACAAAAAGGTTAGAGGAAGGAAACCTCGAGAATAAATCCCTAGTCCTCCAAGTTAGGGTTGAGATGTTGGGCCTGCACCCCATCGCTCAGAAAAAACTCAACATGCACGAGTCCCAAGCAATAAGCCTCGGAATCATGCTAGTCTACGACGACGACTTGGCCTTCGAAATAGGTATAGGAATTTTGGAACTTGGAATGTGCAAGGCATAGCCACAAAGGAATCCGACGTTTTTAGAGAATTAGACAGGTTAAATTTAGATGTTGCTGCCCTATCTGAAACTAAAAAGAAAGGGAAGGGTTTGGAAGAGATTCAAAATTACGTTCACATATACAGCGGAGTAAATAAAGAAAACAGAGCAAAGAAAGGAGTATCCATTGCCATACGAAAATCTTTAAAACATCATATAAAAAAATGGGATGGTATAAATGAAAACCTACTACGAGTTGACCTGCGTCTGAAAGGGTACGATATGATCGTAATTGCCGCCTATGCGCCCACAGACAGTGCAACTGATACCGAAAAATTTGAATTTTTTACCAACTTGACGAACCTTCTGGACCAAATTGGAAACAGGAAGGAAATATATTTAATGGGCGACTTTAATGGAAAAGTAGGAAGACAATATGGAAGAAATGTTGTAGGGAAATTTGGAGAAGATGTAAAGAACGGGAATGGGGAAAGACTGATAGATGTGTGCGAGCAATATGAATTGAAGATATGGAATGGTTTTTTTCAGCACAAAAATATCCATAAATATACCTGGTCTCAACCATCAAGGAAATTATACTCTATAATTGATTACATTATTGGTAAACAGAGTAATAAGACCAGAGTGGAGGAATGTAGAGTTTATAGAGGTGCAGAGTGCGGATTTGACCACTTCCTTTTGCGAGCCAAATGTCTTTTCCCCTTCCAAAATGGAAAAGTAAAAAGTCAAATAAAAGAAGAAGACTCTAGAAGAAAAGGTGAAGATATTAAGTACAAAGTGAGTTTACTAGAAGACCCATCAATCCTGTTCTTGTATAAGCTAAGGCTCAGTGGGAAGTTGCAAATTGTGGATGACTCCTCTCCAAAAGCAATGTATAGAGATATAACAAAGTACATACATGAAGCGGCATACGAAAGTTTGGGGAAAATTGAAAGGAAGCAGCAGAGAACCGGGACGTATTGGTGGAGTGACAAATTTGCTGAAAGGGTACGGGAGAAGAAAAACGCCTATCAAAAGTGGCTGACGACCCATGATCTAGAAGACAGAAAAACTTACACACGAATATGTAGAGAAGTAAAAAAGGAGATTATAAAAGCCAAAAATGATATATGGGACATCCAGTGTCAAGAAATCAGCAACACCATTGGAAGCTCAAGATCACGGGAGGCATGAAAAGTGTTGAAACAACTGAGAACAAATGAAGTGAGATATGGACATTTGCAGCTTATAAGCCTAGACAACTGGGCAAAGTATTACAAAGAACTTTTGCAGAAACACCGTGCAGAATATGCAGGTGCACCGTGCACTCTATATCAGCTGAAGGATACATCTGACAATCTGGTAGAAGATATATCAGCAACTGAAGTTGAGAAAGTGGTGAAAAGTTTCAAAAGCGGTAAAGCTCCCGGACCCGGTGGGATAAATATAGAACTAATAAAATCAGCTCCATCGGTGTTGTTTGAACAGCTTTCAGAATTATTTAATGCATGTCTCAGGGGCCGTGTGATACCTGAAGTCTTTAAAGTGGGTTACATCTCCAATATATTTAAAAAAGGAGATAAAGAGGACTGCTCCAATTACCGTGGTATAACTGTCCTGAGTTCCCTTGGTAAAATATATGGTAAAATTATTAAAAACAGATTGGAAAATGAAATAAATGAAATGGAAGAACAGAGTGGTTTTCGTGCTGGTAGATCCTGCACAGATAATATATTTACCATCCGACAAGTTACAGATAAGCGGCTGGCGCATAACCTTGAGACACATCTAGTCTATATTGACTTGCAAAAGGTGTACGACAGTGTCCCCCTTTCAAAATTGTGGATGGCCATGGAAAACCACCATATTAATAGCGTATATATTAAGGCCATTAGAGAGTTATATACGGACAATATCGCTTATGTCAAATTAGGAAATAGCATATCAAAATAAATAAAAATAAATAAAGGGCTAAGACAGGGGTGTTGTATTGCACCAACTCTCTTCAAAATATATCTAGGAGAAGCTCTTAAAAACTGGAAGATAAAATGTGAAAGGATGGGAATAAAATTGAATGACGATATGTTATATTCACTAAATTTTGCAGATGACCAAGTGATATTCGCAGAGGATGAAGACGATGCACATTATATGTTAAGGAAATTAAATGAGGAATATGGAAAATGGGGCTTGAAAATCAATTTTAAGAAGACAAGAGTACATGGTGGTAGGAGGGACAGGAAAAGATTTAGTAATGGAGAATGGCTCGGTTGTTAAGTGTTGTCAGACATATAAGTATTTAGGAACAATTTTAACAGACCAAGGGGGCAGTGAAGAGGAAATTAAACATCGCATTCGGCAAGGAAAATCTGCTATTCGGCAATTGCATTCAATAATATGGAATAAAAATATTTCTAATAAAGTGAAAATTAGAATTTATAAAGCAATTGTGGAAAGTATATCACTGTATGGTGCTGAGTTGTGGGAGATCTCAAAAAGTAATGAGAAAAAGTTAAAGGCTATGGAAATGGAGTTTTGGAGACGCAGCTGTAGTGTAACGTTAATGGAAAGAATCAGGAATGAAAATATAAAGCAGCAAATGGGTGTCATGTCGGATATAATGGACACAATAGAAGGGAGAAGGTTAAAATGGTATGGTCACCTTAGAAGAATGCCGGAGGAAAGATGGCCATTAAAAACTTGGAGGTGGCAGGTGCCAATGCACAGAGAGGTAGACCAAGACTCACGTGGTATGACGGTGTGCGACAGACAATGAGGGATCGTCACATCGAAGATGATGATTGGCAAGATAGAAGAAGATGGAAGCTTGGGTGCGAGAGACGCCGCATGGTGTAGTTCCACTCGCAGAAAAGAAGAAGACAAAGGAATATTCCAGATCTAATATGTCTTACACTTATAATACACTTATATCTAATTGATTCATTGACCAACTATATTACTACCAACTATCCTAAATAAATGTTCAAAACAAATACTTTTTCAAGGAACACTTGTTACATAAAGAGAGACAAAATGTAAAATGTATTATGCAAAAAGGATCTGGAATCAATAGAGGGCTTTGACAATGATCCTGGATTTAGTGAACCAGATGGGAAAGCTGCATTTTTGTTGAAAGTGATTTTCAAAAACATTCAATGAAATGATTTTATTACCTTTGCTACAATAAAAAATTAAAATGTGGTTCTAACCAACCCATTTACCCTGAATGTGCCGGAAGTAAACATAACTGGAGGGTTATTAATCACAATTCACAATGTAAATAACTGTAGGTAGTGATGAGAAGATATATTTGTTTTGTTTGCTTTACAATTTTAAATGCTGAACTATACATGTAATTAGTTGATTAGAATGTTAAGGCCAGCAATGTTTGTGCCAGCTACTCGTCAAATACTCAACCATTTATTACATTAACTGATTTGCAATAGCTGCTTGTAACCATAAACAGAGCACTCAAATAATTATTTGTAAATAATTAAAAGCGAAGTATTAAATAGCTACTCCAGAGGAACAAAGATTATTATTAAATTTAGTTTCTCTCATGAATTTTCATTTCCCTAAGTTTGTAGTACTAAATATAGGTTAGATTGACTTCAGCGCGCATACTTTTCTTTCTTTCTGCTTTGAATATTATTCTACTGTTTACATTGTAAGTTAATTGTTCATCAAAAAGCTTGTGGTTGTGTGTGGTACAAAATTTTCAGTTAGGCAGTTTTCTGAAAAACAAATGTAATTGTGGAAAAATTAAATTGCACTCTAAAATAAAATAGGTTTTTTTGACTTACAACAGTATCCCCAGAAACTGACAATGTGATGTTATTGTCATGTAAGTTTACTACATAATTTTGGAGTAATTAATGATTCATCACTTTGTCAGTCTTGCACAAAAAGGCCAGAAAACCATGTAAAGTAGAAAAAGTGTAAATATATTTACATATTTCTTCAGAAAGTATCAGAAATACTAGAGAAAAATTCAGTTCAGGAAGTAGTGATATAGACAACACAAAGTCACTTTAACTACTGTTGAAATGAGCAAATAAAAAATGTATGTTCCCAGACGGACTGTATGCAATTAAGACTTTCATATCAAAGATTTCTCAGCATATTCAATATACACAAGTTCACAACCCACACATTGAAATATTCAATTCGTGAATATTATGAAGTACTTCCACCATAGTCATGAATTTACTTAATTCAGATCAAGCAGATCTTTTTAACGACTCACCTGAAAATATGGACTACAAGCTGACAGAATGATTTTGTGAGCCTTCAAGTACTTGCCCTCAGCTGCCAGAGTGCAATCAACAAATAAGTCATTACGCCAAAAGGTTTGTACTAGTGAAACCAGGGTATTTTGATGTTCTTGCCAACTAAGTTGAAGACGAGTCATTTTTCAAAATACCTGAAACAACAAAATATTTAATTTCCATTTTATAATTAACTCTTCAATACACAAAATTACAAGATATTATTTTATTAGAAATAATTTAAAAAACATTAAAACATTTAAATGGTTTCCTTATTAACTTTTCAATTTTTTTTTTTTTTATCCGGACAGTTAAAAGTAATCCAGGAAATTAAACGGAAACAAGTCAATCCATCTAATCTGTATAAACAGAAACTGACTGAACACTTAGAAAAACTCTACTAACCTCCAAAGCACACGGCGAAGAATGAATATAAATAGTTCTTGGCGAACTTCCAGATATGTATTAAACAATTCCCATGCCATGTGACCACCATGAATATTATATCAGGCGCATAATTTCACAAAACCAATACAAAACAAGAATTACGCCTAACTCTACCAAGTCCTCCTTCGGCCTCCCAGGCACAGAGTACTAGTATATATGTATTTATGCTCCCAAGGCCAACCCAGAGAGTATAGGTCAACCTGAGTTTAACATGGCATCTCAAGATCACGCACGAAAGAGGGCGAAGGAGGGCAAACTCCAATTGAGAGCCGTAAAAGTCGGAGCTGTAGTGACGTTTGACGTTGTAGCTTCCAATTGGAGGCTGCCTTCCCCCTCTCTCTCTCTCTCTCTCTCTCTCTCTTTGCGCGTAACCTTGAAATGCCACGTTAAGAAAAATCAAATATATTATACTTATTTTTACGTGATGTCTGAGGGTATTATCTTCAAGATAGAATAAGGTACGCCTAAAGCGTCTTTCTCGATCCTGCCGCTAGAGTCGCTTGATCTGCAGCTGTGCTTCATCTTGAAGATAATACCATCAGATGCCACGTTAAAAAACATATACTTATACGTGGGGTTTTCTAATATGGCTTCTGAGGGTAGTATCTCCAAGATGGAATATGTCACTTTTCGCATCCTTATCGGTCCAACCGCAAGATGTCGCATGATCGCGGCCTATCATAGTGCTGCAGACCAAGCGACTCTATTATAGCGGCAGGAGCGAGAGAGACGCGAAAAGCTCTATTCTTACAATAAATTTAAAGAACAAATTTAGAGCCGTTTTTGAGAAATTTTTGAAAATGGCCGGGGCTCTCCAAATTTTAAAGAATGTTTTTCAAATTTTCAAAGCTCCAACTAGAACCAGATGGACAGGAATTTCTTCAATTTGTAAAAGATCGTACGTGTGATTTAGGCTCTAGTAGTGTTCACAGACGGACGAACAGACATGTGGATGGACGTTTAAAAAAAGAACACTTTTTCGGTATCAGGGGACCCCAAACGTGTATTTCCGTTGAAATCTCGAAAACGATTTTCCGCAGCATTACATAACTTTCTCTATACTACGTATATTATTCCGTATATACGTATGTATGCGAGAAAGTAATAATATTATACAGTATCATCTTCATACAAAATAATATACAATATAACTAGTGGTGCTACAGAAGGACACAGACTTTCTCGTACGGAATACGAAATACAAGTTTTCTAATTTCCTTGGTGTGGACAGTCCTATGTCACTAGATAGGCCGGTAGAAGTCGTTATTTGAATTTCAGCCCGACGCCACATGCAACTGTATTTTCACCAACGCGCTCTGACGGTGAATCTATGAACTACTCATTTTGAGAGTTTGCGCTATCTCAGCCGGTTGGATTTCGGTTGAATTTCTGTCTCCAGCGTAGGA
The DNA here is from genome assembly GCA_011170035.1 of Teleogryllus occipitalis. Taxonomy (NCBI): domain Eukaryota; kingdom Metazoa; phylum Arthropoda; class Insecta; order Orthoptera; family Gryllidae; genus Teleogryllus; species Teleogryllus occipitalis. The sequence goes on along the minus strand of BLKR01015258.1, from coordinate 68,083 downwards.
TGTGTGGTCTATGCGTGCTTATTGTGGGACCGTTAACGGTCTCTCTAGCCACCAGTTACTTTGAGTTTAGGAAAGAAATCTAGTGATTTATAGCTTAATCGCATTGCCTGAAGTGTGTGTTATGACTACAAGAAGATGCTGGGTGTCCAATTGCACAAATTTAAAAGAAAATTAGCCATTAAAACGTGATGATTTGGGTTTCCAAGAGATGTGAAAAAGTGAGTTTAATTTTTATGCATGTAATTTGTAGATTAATGCTGCTGTTTTTTTTAAAAATACGTCTGTAAAATAAATAATTTGTTTTAGAGGCAGAATGGCTAAAAGATATTGGGAACCATCTCTCTCCAAATGCACATTTAACCATTAGTGAGTCAATATGCAAAGAGCATTTTCTGCAACTGCATGTAACTGTGAACAATAATGCTACTGAAATCTTGGGATAATAATTGATCATTTGTGGATTAATGCTGCAGGAAATGTGCCCAATACATTTGCTGACAGTAATCATGGTAAGTTTGTCTTGAAAGGGCATTCAAATAATTTAGTTGAAAGTTGTGGAACTTCTATTTTATGTTTCTGTTTATTTTCAGGTCCCTTATTTCAGCCCATCAAGATTGTCACCAACTTCAATGGCTGTAACTGGTAAGATTTTTTAAAAATAGAATTCATCTGTCCAAAGCGTAGCACAGTTTAACTCATTTTTTATTGTTTACATTTGTAGTTCATCTGTCCCTCTTGGCAATAGAGCTTCAAACAGAACACATTTTTTCAAGATTGCAAATGAGCATACAATTTTGTTTGGGGCATATTAATTTTGATTACACAACAGTAGATTGTTTAAAAAGAGTCTTACCACCTTTTTTTAAAACTTTCAGGTCCTTGTGCACAGGCAGCAGTTCGTACTGAAAATGGTGAGTTTTTTTAATATGTGTGAAAGGCAAATAGAAGTATGCTACTGAAACCATAGCATATTGGTAATAATTTATTATTGATTGTTACAGGTTCTTCTGTCTTTCTGAATGCTGGTACATCGAGTGTGGCAGATACATTTGTGAGCCTTTTTCATGCCCTTATTTATTATTAGAGTATATTTACTAGATTGGTATTGCAGGCAGACTGACATGAAAAAATGTGAAAGATTATTGCTGATATTTCTGATTCTGATCTGAATTTTTGCAGTTAAAAAGGCATGTAAATGATTTATTAGAGTGAAAATAATGTTGATCTATAATTTTAATTTAAAAGTATACCCCAATAATGTAAGATAATATGAAGAGATAATTTTGTTTTAAAATTATTTTCTTTGAGTTGTCACAGCTCAGAGAGAAAATTTTAAAGAATTAGTATGTGCAGTAAATGACATTCTTAATTCTCTACAAAGTGTTTGCAGACACCTCTTCTGATCTGATAGAGCATTAAGATCAGTGTGTACTCTGTCATTGGATGCGATAAAATTGTGAATATCAAATAATCAATTTCATTTTAAATTGAACATAAGATCCTGCACATTTCTGGAAACCTGTACTAAGTAGTGGTGATACCAAGATGAGCTAAACCACAAAAATGTAATAGAAGGTCCAAAAAGGTCTCACTTAATAGATTACAACCAAAGAAACATTTACTTGGAACTCTGATGGAGTTTTGTAAAAAATATAGTTTTTCAAGTCATATTTTTGGTTATGTTCTCATAAATGTTAAATTGTAAATGCACCCTTATTTTCAACATCTGTACGTCGTAAACACCTGAGCTCTAGTTTTAAATGCAGTATTCTGTTATAATGAATAGTTTGGATCAAAGCTGGACAATTCTACTCGTTGGTTAAAAGAATGTGGTGTTATAATGCATGTGACATTACAATGCATCTCGATAAAATTGAAACTGGAGCTGGAACGATAGATTGTTAAACCTTGTAAGGAAAAGTAGATAACATTTGTGTATCAATATTTGTTATTTTTATTATATCTAAAGCCATTAGTAAGTGCAGTTACGTTTTAGGTATGGACAACATGCTATAGGTTCAATTTTTAGCACTGGTGCTAAAAATGGCACAATGCTCAAATGTTCAGATACAACTGTTAAAGCAAGAAACAAACGTAATACTGTCATCTGACCTAATCAACTATTACTGACCTTTATGTAACAGTACATAATTAGGCGATTTATATTTTTGAATTAAAATAAAATAAAAGGCAGTAATACTGATAAAATATTCACAGTGAAAGTGATTTTATTTTGCTCGTAGGATTGGGGCACACGTCCTATTGGCCTTATGTCACCACCTTTCGTTCTCGCAAAATAAAATGGCACTTTCACCAATTGTATCGTAATGATTTGTTTTACAAGCAAAGATGCGATGTGTTCATTTGTTACTTTTAAGCACTGTTCATTTATAGTGCTCTCTAATAAAGTAGTATTCCGTAGTATTCACATTAATTTGGCATGTCTCTAAGCAAGTGAAGTTGCATTTGAACTCCTGTACTGTGTTTATTGCCTTAATGTACAACAAAATTGTTAATGCTATTGAAATTATAAAATTGTGTATTGTCAGTGTGTTCAATAAATACTAGAGTTTACTGCTGTAATTTGATTTTTCTTCCATAAAATCCTTACAATTATTTTTGTTATTTTTTGATAAGTTAAGGTTGAAAATTCAGGGAGTGATTTTGGAGAAATATATGGAGTGAATATGGAGAAAATTTTAAAATTCCCGGGTACCTATTTTTTTCAAATTTTTCGGTTACTTCTACGCTATTGGCTGTTCATTTGCCCAATAGAAATCAATACAGCTGCATATGGCGGCACCAGAAGTTGGGCAAATAAGGCTTCTCTATTTAACATTGAGTGCCATCTCTGAGATATACTCTTTGGTTAGGAGCAACTTCGCCAGCTCGAAGCAGGACAGCGGGGCACGGGCTGCAGCCGGGGTCCAAGTTGGGCGGAATCGGACGGGCTGGGCGGAAGTGAATAGGACTTGCCGACTCGCGTGACCTATAGCTATGGCTTGTCTTAAATAGAAGTTGCGAGTAAAATTAATAACTACTTGGCTCGGAGGAAACATTTCACAATTTTAATACTAACATCATAGTCCTGATAGCATTGGCATACGAATATGAATAGAGAAATATTTGTTTTTAGGTTAGGGTGACATGAAACAGTGGCTTGTACACTGTACTCTTTGGCTTGTACATAACTTAATCGTGATTAGTTTCTAGCGTTTATGTTTGTGTGGAAAATCTTCGTGAATTTTCATCTTCAAATTGCGTGTAATGTCACGTATCTTCGAATTAAAAATGTTTTAGTATATTGTTTTCAGTCGAAACGAATATGTTTACCTGTGTAACCTAAATAGGCTTCATTTTTGTGTAAATTAAAAATTATTTGAAGATCGATTTCCTAACGAAAAATTTTAAAATCGAATTGAAATGTAAAGATGGTCAAAATTAAATAATAACAAAAACTCTACATTGGCTATATTATAGATATAATTGTTATTTTTTTAGAAAAATATGCCAGATAGTATTTGGTGTGTAAGCATTATACTTTTCAATAATTCCCCAATCAATAATATTTGCTGCTTCATACCCCAAACTAATTCATGATTCACTGTCAAAAATTTACAAAATTCACATGAAGTTAATGTGAAGAAGGATATATCTTCATTTTATGTAAGATTCTTGCATTATGTAGAAATAGTGAGTCTTTGAAGTGTAGGGCATAACAAGACGTGAATGTATTGTATGTGTATCAATAATATTATTACAAGACTCAGGGATGAAGATTGAAAATTAATGTTAACAACCCTTGTTTACCCAGAAACCATGGGTATTTCTACCCAAATTTGAAATAAAATATCCAGATTCATAAATAAATCTAATAGTCTTAATAATAAAATGAATGTTCTATGCTCTTATTTTACAAGTAAAAGAACCTTCTGTGCTCATCACTTCCTATCTACTCATAATGTATTTTTCCATATCTATTTATTCAAGTAAACAAACCCACATGTTTCAGATCAATTCTTTAGGCTATGGAAACAATTCTTAAGTTTCAAATTAGTATTATTTTTTTAAAATTATTATTATTTATTTTTTATTATTACTTTCTGTTCAACAATATGTCTTTCAGAGCTTTGAAATTTACAAAGAAGGACAGTCGTTATGGACACTAAACAGTAACCTCTTTAAAAGGATTTATTAAGGTAAAATTTTGAGAAAAAAATGTTGTAAAGATAAGATTGCTTTGGAAATATGAGAAAATAAAACTACAGAAGATGAAATTTGTCTTTAGAAAATTTAGAATTAATTCCACGAAGAAAGGGATAAGATTTACAAAGATGAAAACATTGTGCATGATGTAATGAAGGAAGAGAGTTCAAAAATTTGAGACTAATTTTTAATCAGTCATGTATTGTAGGGAGATTTAATTCATTATGAATTTGTGTATTGGGAATAAACTAAGGTGTCTGTTGAATTTTTCTAAAGAATTTGTTTTGGGTATTTTGAGCTTTTTGTATTTTTGATTTGGCTTCATTTTACAAAATTGGATATGCATATGTTAAAGTAGGCCTATTAATTGAAGTGTATATTAATTTAGCAGTTTTAACACGAAGAGTTTAGTTATTATAAGGGAATTTAGTTTGTGTATTTTAATAGTAGTTTTTTGTATCACATTTTTAATATGAATTTTCCAGTTCAGTTTTGTGTGTAAATGGAGACCTAAATATTTAACATATTAATAGGAGTAGGAGTTTTATGAATGAGAAGGGGAGGACTTATTGGCTTACATAACGTACATATTTTGGCTTGGCATTTATTCATATTGATTTTCATTCTCCAGTTGTTGGGCCAAATTGAATAACATTTAAGATCTATTTAAATACTTCGACTTGAAATACGTATTTTAAATACATTTTGCTTCGGTGTCACGTGACTAAAAATGTCGTGGAAGTAGATGTCAACGTGTAAACGCGCACTCTCGACTTTCAAGAAAAGTCACGACTGTGAAAGTCACGCCTTTCAAATGTCGTGGAATATTCCATGACATATTCCATCGTGAAAACGGGCCTTAGCCAGTCCACACCCAAAGAGTATATCTCAGAGATGGCACTCAATGTTAAATAGAGAAGCCTTATTTGCCCAACTTCTGGTGCCGCCATATGCAGCTGTATTGATTTCTATTGGGCAAATGAACAGCCAATAGCGTAGAAGTAACCGAAAAATTTGAAAAAAATAGGTACCCGGGAATTTTAAAATTTTCTCCATATTCACTCCATATATTTCTCCAAAATCACTCCCTGAATTTTCAACCTTAACTTATCAAAAAATAACAAAAATAATTGTAAGGATTTTATGGAAGAAAAATCAAATTACAGCAGTAAACTCTAGTATTTATTGAACACACTGACAATACACAATTTTATAATTTCAATAGCATTAACAATTTTGTTGTACATTAAGGCAATAAACACAGTACAGGAGTTCAAATGCAACTTCACTTGCTTAGAGACATGCCAAATTAATGTGAATACTACGGAATACTACTTTATTAGAGAGCACTATAAATGAACAGTGCTTAAAAGTAACAAATGAACACATCGCATCTTTGCTTGTAAAACAAATCATTACGATACAATTGGTGAAAGTGCCATTTTATTTTGCGAGAACGAAAGGTGGTGACATAAGGCCAATAGGACGTGTGCCCCAATCCTACGAGCAAAATAAAATCACTTTCACTGTGAATATTTTATCAGTATTACTGCCTTTTATTTTATTTTAATTCAAAAATATAAATCGCCTAATTATGTACTGTTACATAAAGGTCAGTAATAGTTGATTAGGTCAGATGACAGTATTACGTTTGTTTCTTGCTTTAACAGTTGTATCTGAACATTTGAGCATTGTGCCATTTTTAGCACCAGTGCTAAAAATTGAACCTATAGCATGTTGTCCATACCTAAAACGTAACTGCACTTACTAATGGCTTTAGATATAATAAAAATAACAAATATTGATACACAAATGTTATCTACTTTTCCTTACAAGGTTTAACAATCTATCGTTCCAGCTCCAGTTTCAATTTTATCGAGATGCATTGTAATGTCACATGCATTATAACACCACATTCTTTTAACCAACGAGTAGAATTGTCCAGCTTTGATCCAAACTATTCATTATAACAGAATACTGCATTTAAAACTAGAGCTCAGGTGTTTACGACGTACAGATGTTGAAAATAAGGGTGCATTTACAATTTAACATTTATGAGAACATAACCAAAAATATGACTTGAAAAACTATATTTTTTACAAAACTCCATCAGAGTTCCAAGTAAATGTTTCTTTGGTTGTAATCTATTAAGTGAGACCTTTTTGGACCTTCTATTACATTTTTGTGGTTTAGCTCATCTTGGTATCACCACTACTTAGTACAGGTTTCCAGAAATGTGCAGGATCTTATGTTCAATTTAAAATGAAATTGATTATTTGATATTCACAATTTTATCGCATCCAATGACAGAGTACACACTGATCTTAATGCTCTATCAGATCAGAAGAGGTGTCTGCAAACACTTTGTAGAGAATTAAGAATGTCATTTACTGCACATACTAATTCTTTAAAATTTTCTCTCTGAGCTGTGACTACTCAAAGAAAATAATTTTAAAACAAAATTATCTCTTCATATTATCTTACATTATTGGGGTATACTTTTAAATTAAAATTATAGATCAACATTATTTTCACTCTAATAAATCATTTACATGCCTTTTTAACTGCAAAAATTCAGATCAGAATCAGAAATATCAGCAATAATCTTTCACATTTTTTCATGTCAGTCTGCCTGCAATACCAATCTAGTAAATATACTCTAATAATAAATAAGGGCATGAAAAAGGCTCACAAATGTATCTGCCACACTCGATGTACCAGCATTCAGAAAGACAGAAGAACCTGTAACAATCAATAATAAATTATTACCAATATGCTATGGTTTCAGTAGCATACTTCTATTTGCCTTTCACACATATTAAAAAAAACTCACCATTTTCAGTACGAACTGCTGCCTGTGCACAAGGACCTGAAAGTTTTAAAAAAAGGTGGTAAGACTCTTTTTAAACAATCTACTGTTGTGTAATCAAAATTAATATGCCCCAAACAAAATTGTATGCTCATTTGCAATCTTGAAAAAATGTGTTCTGTTTGAAGCTCTATTGCCAAGAGGGACAGATGAACTACAAATGTAAACAATAAAAAATGAGTTAAACTGTGCTACGCTTTGGACAGATGAATTCTATTTTTAAAAAATCTTACCAGTTACAGCCATTGAAGTTGGTGACAATCTTGATGGGCTGAAATAAGGGACCTGAAAATAAACAGAAACATAAAATAGAAGTTCCACAACTTTCAACTAAATTATTTGAATGCCCTTTCAAGACAAACTTACCATGATTACTGGCAGCAAATGTATTGGGCACATTTCCTGCAGCATTAATCCACAAATGATCAATTATTATCCCAAGATTTCAGTAGCATTATTGTTCACAGTTACATGCAGTTGCAGAAAATGCTCTTTGCATATTGACTCACTAATGGTTAAATGTGCATTTGGAGAGAGATGGTTCCCAATATCTTTTAGCCATTCTGCCTCTAAAACAAATTATTTATTTTACAGACGTATTTTTAAAAAAAAACAGCAGAATTAATCTACAAATTACATGCATAAAAATTAAACTCACTTTTTCACATCTCTTGGAAACCCAAATCATCACGTTTTAATGGCTAATTTTCTTTTAAATTTGTGCAATTGGACACCCAGCATCTTCTTGTAGTCATAACACACACTTCAGGCAATGCGATTAAGCTATAAATCACTAGATTTCTTTCCTAAACTCAAAGTAACTGGTGGCTAGAGAGACCGTTAACGGTCCCACAATAAGCACGCATAGACCACACATCCTACGCTGGAGACAGAAATTCAACCGAAATCCAACCGGCTGAGATAGCGCAAACTCTCAAAATGAGTAGTTCATAGATTCACCGTCAGAGCGCGTTGGTGAAAATACAGTTGCATGTGGCGTCGGGCTGAAATTCAAATAACGACTTCTACCGGCCTATCTAGTGACATAGGACTGCTCCTACCCATGCTCCACCGTGCTCCTACCGTGACTGTTTGCAGTCTGATATGCTTACAAATTCTACCGCGAGGTGTCTCTGCTATCGCAAAAGCCACACCAGAATCAAGCAGAGCTTGATAAAATGTCGTGATCATGCGGGCGTTCTCGGTAGCGGCACTACCGAGAAACACGCAAAATGTCGTGACATATTCCACCGTGAAAACGGGCGTGAACAGACTAGAATGGAGTTGTTGGGAAGACGAATGATGGGTGCAGATGTGGCCTCAATAGACTTATCGGGACTGTTGGATGATGATGAGGACGATGCGTATCGCCTAGCGTTGGTGTCATCGCAGTTCGTCACCGGAGGCGAATCATCAGGATCTCTATTAGTGAAGCCACGACGCCGCGTCTGATTGCGGATCCATTGTGCCCGGTTTTTGCATATTCTCCACCCAAAGAGACGTAAGTAGTATCAATTACATAATTTTTTGATGAATTTTAAAAAATTTGAATTGATTGATGGAATCTTTTGTTTTAGTGACATTTGGAGTGTAGTTGTACAAAGAGCGGAAGGCACAAAGATATCTAAACATTGGGAGGACTTTCCAAAGGGAATTGCCTACGAAATTACAAGTGCAAAAAAATTTTCTTCGGAGCGGTTTAACACAGAAAATTACGCTGTCGTTTTAAACGACACATTTAGCACCTTTTTACCGACAAGGTATTTGAGCATTATAATTTTCTTATTTGTAATCCTTTTTTTTCATTTTAATTATAAATATTTTAATAATTTATTTTCATTTATAGATTTACTACGTTTATCGATGAAATGGGGCTTGAACGGTTTATGCAATCGAAGCCACATGTGATTTATTTTGGTATAAATCCTACAAATAATGCATATATTCTATTGTTATACCCGTATGAACATTTAAAATTAAAAAACGTCTGAAAGACAATAATGGAATACGGGAAGAAATATTTAAAATTTTAAAATATCATATTTGTATAAAAATCCTTGACAATGATGACAAATAAAAAGAATCATGCTTATAAGAGTTTTATTTTTAATTTTTTTCCTTGACTTATTTCCTTTTAATTCTTCCTTAATTCTCCTCTCTCTTGAAAGAATTAGAATTACTCCCATGTAGTCATCAATCTATTCAATGAAATTGAAAATTAATACTTCATAATAGTAATTCAATTCTATTTTCTCCTCATGAAATTATTTATAAATCATGCAATTAATACATTGAAAAAAATTGCAACAACGTACTATTCTTTCTATGTTGTAATTAAATGGAAAAACTAAAGTAAATTGCAATAAACTTAATGAAAAATATTGTAACAGCGTACTATTCTTTCTATGATGTAATTAAAATGGAAACTAAAGTAAATTGCAATTAATTTAATGTAATGAATTAATTTCATTAAACCATTTTTACAACAATCACTCCAAAATAAATTAACTCGTCAATCATTTATTGTAATTGTAAATGAATAAATGATATATTTCTAATGAATAATTGTTATAATTCATATTATTGAATATGTCTTATTTCATTTCTTATTCATAATGGAAAACTTTTATAGGAATCCAATGTAGGAAGTGCCAGGGTAAAGTATTGGAACATTTTTCTTTAAACCATGTTTATTTAAAAAAACTACAATCCCAAAATAATTTCATCTTCTTCTTCCGCCATTTCTTCATTTTCTGAAATAAAAAAATATATTTAAAAGGAAAATGAAAGACGTAATGAATCAACAACAATTATTAAATTAAAAATGCTCACCAGAAGAGGGCGACAGCTCAGCAGGGCTCCCATACGTCTCTAGCTGGCGCGCCATCACCACCTCCAACTCCTCCGGCATCAGCTCCCGAATCGGTAGAGCTGAATGGTTTGGTTTGGTTTTTTCGTGTTTCCGGGCGCATCAACTGCTTCGATCATTAGTCCCGTTAGTGTAGTGCATGTTTTTTTCTCGGGAGATGGCGGTAATCTTCCCCCGCTGGATGATGAGATCCGGCGCCGACCTACCGTCGGCTAGTGGGGTTTCCCCCTAACCAGAACTCTCCACCAGCGGGGCACCGCCCCAGCCGGGACAAGCTCTAAGCTCCCGACCGGTCTCCCGGAATATGTGGTAGTGTAGTGCATGTGTGTGTGTGTGTGTAAGGGGAGAGGATAGGACAAGGAAGAGGAAGGACAGATCGCGCGCGGTCCGTGACCCGTTTGGTAGGGTACTGCTCCGGCATTCGCCTGGTGTTGATCGGAGAAACCACGGAAAACTACCGATCAGAGCAGCCGGCCGCTAGAATTCTCCTCCAGACAGCAGCTGAATTCGACCTAGCTGACAAGCTAGTGTCGAAAATCCTGCCGCCGTGGGGAGTGTAACCTAGGACCTCCCGGTTAGAGGCGCTGCACTGACATCAGTTGATGCACTGAGCTACCGGGTAGAGCTGGAGGTGGCGGCGGTTGTCGGCGGCGCTCCTCCCACCGCCCAGCGGCATGCACCCACTCCTGCGGAGGAGCATCTCGCTGCTGTCTCCAGGTTTGCACCGGTGTCGTCGGCGGTGGAGCAGCAGCATCAGCAGCAGCGTCTTGTTGTTGATGTTGCTGACCCACCGACGGTGGGAACGTCGCCGGTAGCGGTGTGCAACACGCTGGGTGAGGTGGGGGTGGTAATGGTGCCGCCGACGGTTGGTGCATCGCCGCTGGTGGTGGTGCACAACATTGTGCATGCCGCTGAGGTGGTGGCGGTGACGATAGTGGTGGATGTGCAGTCGATCCATTTATAAGGGTCACGGGACCCGCGACCGCGTAGGCCAAATTGCCTAACAACATTGCAAGGTAAATCCGTTGCAATGCGGGATTGCCCGGCGTTGTAGGCAGTCGGCCTACAATTAGGTCCACCGCTGTGAGACCAATGTTATTTCGAATTTTAACATCGGCCCCACAGTTCAACAAAAATTCCACCACCTCGGCGGAATTGTGTATGACGGCGATGTGGAGGGGTGTCATCCCATTCACATCTTGCACGTCATGTCGCGCACCGGCCCCAACCAGCTGCACACAGACCGCTAGGCGGTTATACCTAGCGGCCAAGTGCAGCGGGCCCTGTTCTTCTAGCCATTTCAAACGTAAAAATACGGGATATGTCTGAAGTAGTCTACATACTTCAGGCATATCGCCAATACACACGGCCTCAACAAATGTGCGGTCCATTGGATAAAAACTGAAAACGTACTGCGTGCCCAGAATGACGGAGCGTTTATATAAGAGCGAATTGCAAAAAGAAAGTGGCGGGGCACTTGTGCATTTCATTGGAATGTTTTAAATCTATCAACTCTAACGCTCAAGTGCCGTCAGTGCGCCACTCTGCGTTCGCACATTCGCCAACCGCAAGCGACTTCCTATAGCGCAGCGCCTTCATTAACGGCGGGAAGTCCAATTGACGTCGCAGGCACCGCGACCGGATGCGACTTCCGCCAAAACCGTCGGTCGCTTGCGCATAAGTCTGCAGTTGAAATACTTAACATTACAAATAATTTTGTTTAAACTTTCAACATCAGTAATTTGCATGTTTAATCTGTAATAAACATAATATTATTACCAATAACTGACAACTATTTTAGGATTTTTCTACTTGGTGCTATTTGTCTGGGAAAATAAAAAATAACAACAAATTGTATTTTATCATTACAAATTTATTGACAACAAATAGTATATACAATTTCATGAACATTCATATGATAGTACATTATATGTACTATCACATCATTCTGTCGTTTACTCCGAAAACAAGGATGACAATAACGTAGAATTATTTATTGTAAAAATGCGAAAAATTTATCTGCAACTTCTTGTGTTTCTCCTTTTGTTGATGACGCTGTTTCATACTCGGGGACCTGGTTGAGATCGTAAGCGGTCGAAGTAGCATCAGAGGCTGCACCATCACCGTCAGTATAAAATGAAGATGGAGAATGGTTTTGAAGAAACGCTACTTGTACGGCACGCATGAGCCAGTTTGCAGCATGTTGCGCGCAATGTTGAACGTTGATCCCACAACATAAACGCGTCGTGTCGGCCGATGACGTCGATGATATTTGCGAAGGAGGAGGAGGAGAAGAAGATGAAATCTTCCCGCGACCTTTTTTAGAGATTGGTGATGTTCGCTTACGATGATGATGTTCGCGCTTTTGTTTTTTTGGTCCTTTTTCCCCTTCCTTGTCTTACAATGTTTCATGCAAGGATGGGAACATTCATCTGTTTTCTTCATTTCTTTCTTTCGTCCTTTTATCTCAGGCATTGTCATCTTCATCTTCTCATTTGCTTTGCTCGTGTCTTCTTCTTCGTCTTCATGAGATATGCTACATGATGGAGAAGAGTCTCGCAAAATACTACTACTCTCTTTCGATGTGTTCATGATTGTAGTCGTCTTGACAATGAGAGTGTCTACTCTCATTTCACGTGATTTTTATACTTTTCGAACGAGTTCTGTGATTGGATGATAGTCAATGTGTCGTTCATAAAAAATGAGACAAAAGACAGACGTGTTAGCGGGCACGTTCGAATTGCATTCGAAAAAGATTTTAATATCTGATGCAGAGACGATCGTCGGCTCCTCGCGTCGTGATAAATCAAAGAGGATAAACGGACATATCCTCTTCACTCCGAGATGTGTAATACATGAAATAGGAGGACGATCTTTGGATACGATTTTTCGAAATTTTTGAACATTTCGAAGAATTCCGGTATATGCACACCATTCTTGTTCCATCCTATGCGCATCTCATGATAAGGAAAAAACTCGTCATTGATGTAGAGTTTAATCGTTCTTAAATCGCATAGATCGAACTCGCTAGGATTCTTTTTCAAATCGTTTCGACGATTGATTTGCAAAGCGAAGATGATGTACTGCGGATGCTCCACTCCGCTGCTTGTTTTCACCGTCCACTCGTGTCGTGTTGTAAGCGGCAAATTTGCTGATTCGTGGAGTTCGTACCTCGTGAATTTAATAGGTATACTTGTCCTACCGTTGAGAATGTTGTACATATGCATTTTACCGGCATCGCTGAGGTTGGCGTGGGGCATTCTCCAAACGATGCGCTGAATTTCTATTTTCGACGGCGTTGCAGGTCCCTCTTCCTTTGATAGAAGACAGTCGGCGTCTGTTCGAGTGCGAGTAAGAATGAGCTCATGCTTCACACCAGCCACGATGCGCCTGTGGTCCTCCGCGAACGGAAGGAAGAGTTTGAGAGGAATCCAGGCCACAAACGAACCGTCGTCGTCAATCAATTCTTCATTCGGCGAATGGCCGAGATGATCCATGCTCTCAAATGGTGACCACGCTGCGTAATGGAGTAATGTACGCTCTTCGGCGCTGAGGAGCGGCATGTTCTTCATGGTGGAAGCGATGCCAGGATGTCGCACGCTGTCGACGAGGACCTCATTGATCTCATATCGAATTTCGGAAAATAAAAATGCGTAGGCGTTGTTGATAAAGTTGGCTGGTGTGCGCCCGCCTCCGCTTGCTTTGATCGCCTTTCCTTCGATGATAATAATCGATTCGCTTTGTTTTGTATCATATTGCGAATTTCATCGTTTGAATCATATCCGTTCGTATACGGTGTATAGTGATGATAATTAAAACCTTGAACGTTGATTTTTTCATCGATGGGATGTTGATGGAGGAGAACGTCTAAAAGAAAGTCTTTACTACCAGCGGTAGCGGGATGTGATTTTTTTTGTCTTTTCATCATCTTCTCTGAGAACGTAGTCTAGCGCTTGCAGCAGCAGACGATTGGCGTGTGTTAATCTATTGGTAGGACAGAGTACAGTGTGCCGAGGTCGAGACACGACCCTCATTTTATATGTCATCGTGCGCAGTGCGAAGCAGCAACGTCACGACGAGATCGGTGTCACTTCGCAACGGAATGAGCTGTCCTTCAGCGTCCTCGAGTCTTATCGTTATATCATCAATCCAGTTGCGAGTGACGCGATGATAGACTTTCTCCGGAGGTCTCACCTCAAAAATGGAAGACGGTCGCTTGTCAATGTGGAACTGATGAAGAATGTGAGCTCTTCGATTATTAATATATCCGCTTTCCACAACATTGCATGTGACGAGAACGTTAAAGTGCTTGACGAGCGTGACGTTCTTGTCGGAGAAGACGTACTCACCGGAAGGCGTTGGGTTCACGTTGCGAGTGAATCCCAACAGCGGCCCCACGCTGCCCGCGACATCGAAGACTAGACGAAAGGAGGTACTGATGCGACACTTTTGAGTATTCTCTTCACCGTCCAACTCGAAATAAAATTTTTTACTTGCAAATTGTTCTCTGAATTGTTCTCGGAGAGCGGAATAGATTTGAACATTAACGTCATCGATTGTGTACGTGCCTGTCGGTAATTTCATAATGAAATTCTCGTTTTTTTTAACCCTTACCGTCCTCGACTGGAACATCATAGTGGAATTCGTTACATCCTTCTTTAATGTTAGTCACCGTGTGCGCCGTTTGCAGAGACACCAGTGCGATTTCATGCGGTACGTTTTCGAGATCGATTGTCGGAGAGAAACGGACACTCACTTCCGCTCCTTTCCCGCTGAGCGTGTAGGTGCGCATCTTGATGTGTTCTCTGAGAAAGTGCTCCGCTCTCTGCCTCACACCAACTCAAATACTCATTTTATTGTCCACGCATACAACATAAATTCCAAACATAGTCTTCCACAGTTCTCCGTGTCAAAGTGTTGAACGTGCGACGTATTGTACGTCACATGATTTCCACGCATGTAGGTCAAAAACTCCGGTGGTGGGGGTAGACCGAAGGAGTCGAAATAGCGTACCGTTCTTCCTCGTTTTACATGTTTCGAATGCAACGAAATGAGTGCCCTCTCCGCGTGCGTCATCGAGATTGATCACCCCGCATTCTCGTTCACGTGGCAGGCCCCGGGGCAGACGGTCACGGGTGAAGATACTCGCACGGGTGAAGATACCGCTCGCCGCGGCACCCGCACCTCCTCTAGTTTTTTGGACAACGTCTCCTCTTCCTCGTGCGTCGCAAACGTAAAAGGACACCGCCTGTTTTTCTCCTTTTCCTTCGTCTTCCTCGCGACATGCCCCTCCCCGCTTTCGATTGCATCGCCATGTTATGACGAATCATTTCTGCCAATTGTCCTTGTTGAGCTTTCTGGTTATTGACCGAGTTCGCGATGGCCGGCGCCGCGGAAGCGAGGGCACCTAGAGCGCCTATTAATAGAGGTAGAAAACCTCCTTTCTTGCGTCTCATCTTCCGCCGCCGCCGCCTCATGCCGCTTCCGGTCGCTTCGCCCGCCGCCGGTTCGGTTGCTGATGCTCTTCTTCTTCGTGGCGTTAGCGCTGGAGGGCGAAGTGTTGTGCACCTACGCGTTGATGTGACGCGATACTCAAGCACCCATTGCAAGAGCAGAACTAAAGAAATGATATGCGATGTCCACCTTTTATATCAATTTAGCTTAGTAAATCCAACCTTTTATGATCTGTTATCAATGAGCCTAAGGTAGTTTTGTATTTCAAAATTACAACCAATGGCACGTTGTTCTTATCCTTTATACTATCATGATCATCTGCCTTAGGTACATATACAAATTGAAGACGGTCTCCTCTCTTTAAATTAAAAGTGAGTCCTCTTTGTAAAAGTCCCTTATTTTTTCCCTCTATCCAGAGATGGACACGTTCATTGGGTAGTGCCGAGACAATTTGTATTTTAGCAGTACATGCGACTTTATAAAAATTACACCATCCATTAAAGATATATTAATCTGACGGATCAGGTCTTGTCGATTTTGATGCTAACGTCTCTGCTAGCTCCCTCGCCGAGGGCGTTGGTAAATCTTCAGAAGTAAGCTCAAAAGAAGGATATAAATATTTATGTTCAGGTGTCCAATCCGTTGTTCTTAATGGCCTGATGACGTGAGAGAATACATGTGGAATCTCATTGACGTTTTATCAACGTAACGTCTTGTCGCTTCGTCATCGAATAACATCGACATCGTCGTCGTCTGGAGATTGTATGAAGACTAATCTTCATTATACAATACTTTTCCTTTTATCTATTGTTCCAAGAACGATTCCCAGCATCGTTTCTAAGGTTTTCTCCGCCTGATTGGGCCTGATATAGATGCTATGCTACTGCTGCCCTCAGGAAGAACACTTTCAAGTATTTCTAAAAATTGATCCGATTGTTTATTATAGAGTTCTGTACCTTTTTGCAAGGCCTTACTATGCAATTCATCTGCGTATTTGCGTGCCTCTCTAAACGTCATTGTCATATCATTCTCTATTTTTTGAAGACGTCTATTAAACGTTATATACAAGTCTTGTGCGTCTATCATTTTTTCTAGCAATTCAAAACGATCAATGAATGGAATGTCTTTTTATCGGCTGCTATAGCGCTTGCTAAACGACTTTTACAATCGCCAATTTTTTTGCAAGACGCTGTCAACTTGTCAAATAGAGTGTCCGTGTGCTTTTTCGATTGTTTCAGGGTCTCGTCCAGTTGCGACTTATTCACCACGTCCGCGGGATCCGTGCGTTGCCCACCTTTCGAATGAGTCTATTGTGAAAATTATAATTCCCCGACGTTCCGACCTCCGGGAGAATATCTAAGAGGCCGGATGGAATTTTCTTTTCGTGAGCCTCCAACATGGTCTTAAATTCCTTTCTAGCCGTAGACACGAGCGTCTCGGCATGCACTCGTTCGGACTGTATTTGTTTTGAAACTGAAGTTTCTAATGCCGCTTGTTTCTCCACCAACGCACTACGGAAAATCGAATGGTTGCCTATTGCTTCTGTTTTATGACTCAACTTATCCAACTTGTCCTGCAAACTGTCGATTTTATTTATGATGTCGTTTGTCAGACTCCTGGTGAGTCCATCTGAATGATAGACCATCTTTTCCATCTTGCCTTCCAATTTGGTGTGTTGCTCTTTAACGAAAGCATCCATGTCAGTCTTTATTGTCTCCTTCAAGGTATTCAGTTTTTCTTGAAGCATATCGAGATCATCTTTTATGAATTTCTTCGAGACGAACGACTCTTGCAACTCCTCGTACTTGTTTTGAAGACGATCAAGTTCATCTTTCACGAAACTCTTCGAGGCGGTTTTCTCTCCCAGTTCTTTCAGTTCCGTTTGTACGAACGACTTCGAAACGGTGTCTGTCTCGTCTTCCGCCGCCCGGATGTTCTTGAGACGACGCTTTTCCAAATCATAATCGTATTCCACTCCAGCATCATCGACCGCCACTCGCTTTCGTCGTTTTAAGGCAAACGATTCGACGGTGTGACTAAGTCGTTCGTCTGCGTAATGTTTGGAAACAGCATCGTCGAGCTCCTGAGGATTACCGATCCGAGTGAGACGTTTACCGTAAAATGTGTAATTTCCACCGACTTTTATCGAGCCATCACTAGATTCAACGGTGCGACCAAAGATGTTCATCTTTCAAATTCAATTACACATATGCCCCAAATGTTTTAATTCTTTCTTTTTTTATATAATGTCATGGAAAGCATCCGGTGACCATGTAGACAATGAAACATTCATCAAAAAAATTATAAAATGTGTGGCGGTAGGACACGAATCAGCATACTCGTTACACGCATTGACTTGTTGCCTGATTTACACTCGCACGCTGTCCCCTGTGCTAGCGCGACACATTGAAAAAGAGGACGTTCTGGGCGAATACTTTTTTCTTTTTATTATAATGTAGTCCATAAAATAAAATTATTCAAGCGCTGCATATTCTCATCGCTGCGCTCGCGCTGGACGACAACCGCAAGCGACATCCGGCGTAGCGCACGCACATCGTTAACGACGGGAAGTGCAAACGAGGTGCGTCTCGACGCGACCGCGACCACAACTTCCGGCAAATCGCTCGCTGGTTGTGTGCGATTCTGAAGACCAAATACTTACCGTTGTACAAGAAATAAAATGTATAAATTTTCATTAGCAACAATTGGAGTACCCTTTGTCGTAACGTATTCACTTTTTGAAAATCGCCAATTGACATTGAATAATCTACACAATATAAACGCTTTACATGGATATCACCGCGCCATTCGCTCCACCGTCATGAACATCGTGTGAACATCGTCATGAACATCGAACATGAACAACGACGAAGCTGCCAATCGTGAACGTGATCGGATTGTTGAAAAACAATCACGCCGGAGATCATGGGAGTCGACACGGGGACCTCTTACCCGACAGCGTTCGAGCCCTCGTCGTCGGACCGTCGGGCTGCGGTAAGACGAACGTCGTCATGACACTGCTCACCACACCGAATGGGCTCAAATTCTAAAACGTGTATTTGTATTCGACCACCGATGGGCAGCCTATGTACATGTTTTTAAAGGAAGTGCTGAAAGATATTATTCCCTTTCATTCCTTCACGCAACACGACAGTATCGTCCCCCCCCTCCGAAGCGAAGCCCAGCAGTTCTTCGTATTCGACGACATTGCAACGGAGAAGCAAGACTGTATAAAGGCCTACTTCGCCACCGGACGTCATAAACACACGGACGTGATGTACCTCTGTCAGACATACACCAAAATTCCGAAACAACTCATTCGCGACAACGCTAATATGGTGATATTTTTCCAACAAGACGACCACAATTTGGAATTTATATACAACGAGCATGTCGGAAACGACTTTCCGTCTTTTCGGAATTTTAAAGCTATGTGTTGTCGGGTGTGGAACGAAAAGCCGTTTTCCTTTTGCGTCATTGACAAGACACGGTCGGCGAACAAGGGAAAATACCGTGCTGGTTTCGATCGTGCTGGTTTCGTGCTTTATCGAAGTCCAACATATCTATAATATCGTATTTCTGTTCATCCATCACAGTCGCAATATGGCGTATCTGCGACAACACAGATATCGAAGGAAGGGCTTTATCGGACGTTTCATCAATCGAGCTATCGATGCGCTTCCCTTTGAGTTACACATTCCCGGTGGCTATCAGTTTTGCGGACCGGGAACACGACTCAGCGAACGCTTAGCGAGAGGTGATGCGGGCATCAATCCCCTAGATCGAGCGTGCAGGACGCACGACATTGCTTACCACGAACACAAATATGGCGAAGCACGAAAAAGAGCAGACACGGAACTAGCGAAGCGAGCGTGGGAGAGGGTCGTGTCGAGTGACGCAAGTATCGGCGAAAGAGCAGCGGCGCTCGGTGTGGCTGGTGTGATGAAACTTAAATCTAAATTAGGAGGACGTATGAAAAGAGGAAAGGTGATGAAAAATTCAAAAAGAAGACTACAAGGAAAAAGAGGAGGAGGAAGAGGAAGTCGTGAGCAACGTGAAAATAAACAAAGGCTCCATGATGAAATAAAACTGTTTCAACAAAGCGGGGAAATAAAAGACACTCTTCACACAAAAGCGAAACGCTTTCAGCAGACAGAGACAGCGAGTTCGTTACGACGTAAACGCGCCCCACACAACCGTTCTCCCCCTTCTATTCCACCCCATCCTACTACTGCACAAGAAAGATTGAAAGTCGAAGTGGAAAAGACACGATCGATTATTCGAAATAAACTCAAAGCGCTCCGCCGATTTGAATCAAACCGCGACGACTTTCTTAAGACCTATCTCACCACCCCGATGAAGAACACATTCACAGAAGGAACGAAAAAGACGCCATTATTATTATCCGCCCCCGGGAGAAAAGGCGTTGACAGGGGCGTGAACACGGAGAATGCGGCAGAGAACGTCAACGCTTCCTCCTCCTCCGGCCCGCTCGTTTTTAACATTGATGACTCTCACCTAGAAGAAGCGGACGAAACTTTACAAAATTTAACACGTTCGCCTAGAAGCAGCAGCGATTCCGCTTTCAATTCCACAGACCCTGCGTGGATGCAATATCTTCGCACGCTGCCGCAACAGGAAGGCGCTGATGTGGTTTCCGGACCTCATTTCCGTTCTCATTCCAGCAGCGGTGAGAGAACGCTCTACATCGGCCGTTCTAAAATGAACATAGACGACGGCGGGTACATTGTCGTCGGTAAAGAAAATTACGAAGCGCGCCCCGGCCTCCTCGAATTAATTTTCAAAAAAGAACTGCTATTGTGGACTCCCGTTTGAATCTTGAAATGGTATCAAAGAAAACGGAATTATAGATGTCGGTTCTTCGAATTTGTGTAATAATCAGAAGAGAACAGAGAAGAAAAAGGAACTAAGATGAGTATATAAAATGACTTTATTTATGTAACAAGTCTCGGGCCATCAGGTCCGCTCTTCCGTCTAACCAAGGAATAAATAAATTTATAAATAAAAATCTAACAGTATTCAGAAGTACATTTAGTAAATAACTATAAAATACAACTTAGAGATGCCTTACCCGGGGCTCACAAGAGCAAAAGAAAAACATTTGCAGTTTCCCAGTGCACGATTACATAACTTTCTCTTCTTACGAAGAACTTCGTTAGGCGAGAAAGTAACTACGTCCCAGCATTTGCCTTAAGCGGCCGTAGAAAACCAGAGAAATCAAAGGAAGTGTGGATGCTCTACAACACTGAGCAACAAAAATTAAATACTAAAAATATTTTTTAAAAACATTTCTGACACAGGAAAACTCAAAAGGCGTGTTCGAAAATAAATTATGACATATTAATTTAGCGATGTGCATCAACTGCTAACAAAAAATCTCAACTAGGTTAAAGAATCATAAAAAATAACGACATGAGAATGTACACAACCACCCGGCCAGGACGACGGCTTAGGTCCGATTTTAATTTACGCCATGTAACTAAGGGAGAAGACGCCTTCAGTCAGAGCCATGGCAAGTTAAACAATAATGAATTAGAAGCAGTGGCGTGCGGTGACAATTTTAGTTGGGGAAGCACTTTTGAAGTCCAAAGTATAAAAAACGTTAAGCAGTTAAAAATGATATGAATTTTCACAAAATGTGAATATTAACCCGGGATAGATCACGTTTTGCAAACGAACGTAACTGGTCGCCTGGGAGAAAACGGACCCCAGGGAAAATTTCGTTGCGTAAATACTTTCTAACATCATAAACAAATATAATTCGGTATTTATGTGACTTACATTCTTAACCTATTTTATCGAGTACTTTGTTATTTAAAATTATTAATATAAATTTATAAAATCCATCAGTGCATGACATAAACGCCATATTGCTCTATTCTTTTGTTGTTCCAAAAATTACAAATATGTAATTTTTGACTTGTCTCTCACGTCGGTAATATTTATATATTAGAGGCGATTTCTTTCCATTATTATATTTATGAGTAAGAGCTTTAAATAATGACAAATGAAGTTTCTCAAAACTCGATAGTTTTCTTTTAAAATGAGCTCAAAACTCCACATTTTCAGAAAGGCTCAAGCGCCATTTTCTCAAAAATGGCTCCGAATTTTTTCTTCCAACTTTTCAAATAGTTACTGCTAATTGCACTGTTCAATATGATGTACAGTTTATTGAGGTGTATTCTTTTGTTTTTTAAAAAATTACACAAAGTTTTTTAAGATTTTTTGTAATTGGAAGATCCTTTGGTTTTGTAGACATTTATTTCTTCAATTTTTATTCTAATTTTTTTTTAATTTTGTTAGAGTCCAACGTTTCAAAGGTCATTGGCCCTCTTCTTCAGGGTCTAATGAAATTAAATATACATAAATTAAAACAAAAAAGTAGGAATGAATATCATTATAAATTGGATAAATAAAAATATAAATTTAATTAAGTACAACCTGTGAGAGGAACTGCATCAATTAATTTTGTTAAATTGTTAATATTATTTATACAACTGACTCTTTTTTATATTTTTGTAATTCTTGGAAGGTCCTTTGGTTTATGAGACTTCATTGATAAATGGACTTTGTTCCTCCTTTTCAAGAATTGTGTCAAATTTGCTAATTATTGTGATATGTGATTTTATGTGTACATTAACATGTGATGTGAATCATTTTGATGTTAAACATTTCAATTAATTATGTTAGCACTGATTCGGGCTTCATCAGTTTGTACTGTTGCCTGTATATTACCTTAAATAAATAAAAAAATAATTCAGCAAGTGGATTTATCCACTTTTTCGTTATCAGAGCCTGAGAATGAAATTTTTTCTGCCGAAAATCCGCTGCTTTTTTTGCAATACATAACTTTCTCTGTACTACATATATTCCTCTGTATATACATACCTACACGAAAAAGAAATAAAGAGAAAATACTGGTAACAAAGTCAAAAAATCTATTCCACCTTCCATTCTACTTAAAAGGTCAAATCAATAAAAAGGAAGACCTGTAAAGAAACCCCCAATTCAGTCGCTGTCTGGAGGAGAATTCTAGCAGCCGGCTACTCTGATCAGTAGTTTTCCGTGGTTTCTCCAATCAGCCCCAAGGAAATGCTGGAGCAGTACCCTACCAAATGGGCCACAGACCACGCATGATCTTTCCTTCCTCTTCCTTGTCCTCTCAGCTCCCCTTACTCACACACACTTATAGTTGGGAGCTGACTTGATAGCGAGGCTGTGGAATGCGCTAGGTGTTCTTGGAAGCTTTCCACACCCCCGCCGAGCCTGGAACTGTTAGCTGTCTAAAGTATTTTGCCTTGTCCATAGGCAAAACTTAAAATGACCAATGAGAATAAGTAAAACAAATACTAGCCACTAGCTGACGGTGGGTCGGCGCCGGATCTCGCCATACACAGCGGAAGATCACTGCCATCTCCTGAGAAAAAAACATGCACTATACTTACAGGACTAATGAACAAATCAGTTGACGCGCCTGGAAACACGAAAAAATTAATCATGTTTCGTGAAAAAATCTATCAACAACAAAAGTCAAAAAGTCTGATGAAATACAAGTTTTTCTGTTGAAAATTCACTTTTTGCTGCAGCATTAGGATACTTTTTTTGAACTATGTAAGAAGTTTGCAAGAAAGTAAAAATCAACGAGAAAGTTTTGAAACAAACTTATATTAAGGCAATTTCTTTTACAGTAACAATTAGAAAAGATTTTGGATACAAAAAAATACTTATCAATTTCATTTTTAGATCATTAAAATCCAGGCTTTTGAAACTATTTAGGATATTAGAAAACTGATGATCCACAGTTCATTTCAAAACTAAAATTACAAATCACAATATAAATGAATATGTTTACTGCACTCGCACTCCTCATGAATTCCTAATGAAAAAGTCAATGGACTTTCCTGTCTACTATATGTACTGCATGTATTAGTGGAGAGTAAATAAGAAATATTAACACACTTTTATCACTTAAAATGATTTAATTTAATGCACATTTATTGTACAAAAAATTGTTAAATAAACAAAAACAGAAAAATATTTCTACCATATACTATCTTCTGAAACAAATAGGGCTCAAACTGTACATTGCATGCTCTTCCCAGTTGCATTTCATGTAAAATGACTTGATTTCTCAATGTCGCTGAACTTGTTGAGATCTCCAGTGTCCCATTGCAGGACATCTACAGAACCGGTCACTTAAGAACAAATTCTATGTAGCACGTTTCCGTATTATGTAATGAAAAAATTACACATAATTTCTTAGCACACACATGTCTATTACACTATTCTATCTTTGAATGTACTTGTGCCCTTTTCAAATATTATTTTCTTCACCAATCAGCTTCAAGTATTCCATTCACAAAAGATTAAAAGAAAGGAAGAAAAAGAGAGAGGAAGAAAACACATTTCTTCTTAAAGACTTCTTTCGAACAATTGCACACTAAGTCTATAAAGATCTTGGTCTGGGTTTGGCTGAATATCATTCAAAGTTTCTTTCACTGGGAGATTGCACAGCTGACGCCTGTAACAAAGAAATTGTGTTTAGATTGGAGAAAAGAGTTAATAAACTTTGAGTTTTCATATCATGATAAATCATAATAACAAAAGCTAGTAGCGCAATCAACAACTCATAATCCAAACATCACATAGAAGATTTAAATTACACACACCACAATCGTTTGAATGATTGAATGAATAGATGTTCACATAATCAAAAGCAAGTAACTAAAAGGGGGTAGTGAAATAAGACAGGCAGAAGTGCCACCGGGGATAAAAATTTTTTTGGTTGAAATCATATTTAAAATGTAAAACAGTTTTTTGCCAGATTTATGTCAATTTGGTCAGAGAACTACACAAATGGGAAAAAACATGTTTTTTAGCTTTTTTAATCACATTGCTCCTACGAATATTCGTTATAATCATCAGTGTGATTTTCTATAGATGATGATGTAGATGTTTCAAGCATTTTTTCAAGCATTCATATTCGATTTTGACCCTTACAAATCAACAAAAAAGAAGGGGAGAAAAGATAAGAATTACTTTCTTTTTTCATTTTTTTACATATATCTCATGTTTCGACACAGATCATAAAAAGAGCTAAATACAAACTGTAGAAAATTGCAAGGATGATTTAAGTCAATATTCTTACGAGCAATGGGATTAAAAAATTGATAACTGATAAACTGATATAAGAAGCTAATAAACACTTTTTCCCCCATTTGTTCTCTGGGCAAATTGATTTAAATCTGGCGAAAAACTGTTTTATTTTACATTTCAAATACGATTTTCAAAATAAAATTTGTTTATCCTGGGGCACTTTTGCCTATCTTATTCACTACTTCTTTTGTAACCTAAAATACTAAGTTACACAACCAAAGAATTAAATAATACTAATTTACTCATGTTTTGCATGTTATATTGCAATTGTCTTGTCCATGTGTTTCCTTCCCTTTTAGAAGGAGTTCTATTGGAAATAGTTTTTCCTTAATTAATTTTCCTGTTCAATATCTCCCTTACAAGGAACTGAATTTCTCAGAAAACTTTTTTATGTTGGAAATTTAAGGAATAATACCTTGTTTTATGATTTCATCCAAATTTCCAATTTTCATATTTCAACAAAAAATTCTCAAATTCTTCCCGGATTTTTCCTGGTTTTCCAGAAAGTAGCCACCCTGTTCAAACAATTTAGTGGAGCCCTTTGTCGGTGTCATTTTTAGGAACACAGTAACTTTACAGTAACAGCATAAAGGGTGCTCCTCCACAATCTAAAGTACCTTATTGCTAGGTCCCGTCGCGCAGAGAGAGCACGCTTGTAGGGCCCTGCACTGGCAAACAGGGCTCGCCGCTTTGCTGCCCTCTCTCTCAGGTTCACATGGATGGAGGCCACAGGGTGTAGGAAGTTCGTGTCAACACTTTCATCAGGATTTGAGGACACATCTTCTCCTTCCTCTGGGCCCTCTTTCTTCTTCTCAGCTGCAATGAAGCAAGTGGAGTCAAATGAATCTGGTAAATATTGTATGTACCCTAATATACAAGACGAGGTTTCTTCCTAAATAGCTCATTAGAAAAATGTGGGGTCTCATATTCACAGATGAAGCCGAGTCAAGTGTATGTTTTTACATTGCCTTTCAGCACCAAGAATCATGAATGCTGACATAACAATAAGTTGCAAAGGCGATAAATATCACGCACATGTATAATATCCAAAAACATTCATGGAGGTATTCTTCATATCTACTGTGAATTTACCAGGTGAACCAGACCAATACTTTTGAATGAGCTGGTAAAGAGAGATTCTCACATGAATTGCATTGTAGTAAGTGAAAAGCAACGTGAAAAGAATAAAAGTAATTTCTGAGATTTTGTTACACAGTGATGATTGATAAGGCCACAGGAACTCTTGGTTTAATACCCTATGAGTGGAAATCTGTATTTTGTGCGAGAAAGAAATGAAAAAAAAAAATTAATTTTGATAGAAGTATACTTTCTACATCCAACTACAGACAGAATGATGGGAGGGACTTCCCGAAAATGGAAACTTACTTCTCTTACATGTTATCCGTGATATGGATATTGGGCAGTTTATATTATTTCATAAATTTTATTATTGTCATTGTTGTTGTTATTGTCTTCGTCGTTGTTCTAATTGTTCTTATTGTTGTTATTGTTGTTATTATTATTATTATTATTATTATTATTATTATTATTATTATTATTATTATTATGATTATGATTATTATTAAAGCCTCTGGGATGGCTCATGGGCAGCTTACTACCTGTCCGTGCTGTGGTCCCCAAGTTTGATTCCTGGTTGAGGCAAAAATATAGTTGTAGCTTTCCTTTAAGATCGTTCCACCTGGTTGTAGCTTTCCTTTAAAACTGTAAAGGCGGTGTGACGAAGAAAAGCTCAATGAGGCGAATCTCGCTAGTTTCGGTGAAGAGAATACGTCATGTTCGCCTCATGTCGCTCTTACCCCCAAGCATGAGAATTTAACTAGGCCCAGGCAAGGGGGACACCGGTAGCTCGCCAGCGAAGTCGGACTACCGACCCCAAACACCAAACACATGCATACATTATTATTATTTCTTATATTCATATTTTATTTGTGTTATTTCATTTTAAATTTTGTCCTTTGTGTTAAATGTGAAAACGAATAGATGAGCGGTCAATGAAACTATTTAATTTCCATTACTAATGGCGAGAAAGTATGTGCTGTTTTTACATCACTAGTTTTCTTGGTGAAATGTGTTTATCAAAAACATCTTTATTTAATGTCATGTTCTATTTTTCGAAAATATGAGTATTTTTGTGAAATCTTGTGACAAACTGACATTTTTTAAACAAGTTTTCTGAAAGAAAAAAAAATGACAAATTTTTGATTAAATGTTAATCTTAAATAGCGTTAAAAGAATGATGCAGGTCTCGTGTTGGTTGCTATGCTCGATTTTTTGAAAAAAGAAAAAAAAAACATTTTCTGGGTCTTCTTATTACTTTAATTGTGAAGATACAATTTTTTCTTCAAAAATATGAGTTTTTTGTTTGTTTGTTTTTTTGTGTAATTTGGCATCAAACAGTCACACGTTTCGAATTTCCTGGGCTTCGTAAACTTACTTTGAGAAGTTTTTCGAAGCTATTGCTATTCTTATAAAATAAAGTAGAATGATGGAAGGTCATAAAATTAACTTTGAACTAATAAATTACTTCTTTACTTCAAGAAATTTGAATGCCGGAGCAGTACCCTATCGAACGGGCCTCGGACCGTGCGCGATCTGTCCTTCCACTTCCTTGTCCTATCCTCTCCCCTTACACACACACACTTACACTAACAGACACTACACTACACTACCACATATTCCGGGAGACCAGTTGGGAGCTTAGAGCTTGTCCCAGTTGGGATGGTGCCCCACTGGTGGGAGAGTCCTGGTTAGGGTACACCCCACTAGCCGACGGTAGGTCGGCGCCGGATTTTGCCATCCAGCGGTGGAAGATCACCGCCATCTCCCGAGAATAAGCATGCACTATACTAATGACCAAATGGGACTAATGACCAAAGCAGTTGATGCGCCCGGAAACACGAAAAAATCAATCGATCAATTCAAGAAATTTTGATCACTCATTAAGATACGTTTCATATGTAAAGTTTGAAATGATTTCTCTTCCTAGCAATGAAAATAAATGCTGGCATGTACCACAGGTGCTTCGTTTAAATTGGTTGGGTTTGGATTACATTAGCATTATTTCTAATACTTTACATGAAAGAAAATTTGAAAAAAATTGAGTACCATAAATTTGTACTAACATTTTAACTTTAATTTCATATTACTACCTGCGCTGCCTTGAAGAATAATGCAGCGAATGAAATAGGCTCCAATTGTATTTCCTGGCGGGCAACTTCGTCAAGATCACCGCATGTTCATTTCCTTCATGCTCCCTGTCAATTCGGGCACTGTCACTCAATCTCCGTGTACGCTTATGCAAAAATGCTTGCTTATGCAAAGATAGCTTTGACTGCGCTCTTCTACAAAATAATTAAAAATTCCCTTTGAATATCATGGACGTGATGAGACGGTCGTTTCAATCGGAAAAATAGCAATCTGGTACCGCCCATGTCATCAAAGAGGAGACACGACACTAATCGAAAATCAGAAATTGAGTTCCCAGTGAGATGTTTGTTCCACAAACATCTTGTCCACGCAAGTGCAACCCACAGGCAACCACATAGGTGCTATAGAGTGCTAGGTACTCTATCTATGTTTGCTACTACATAAGCAGCAGTGTTAGAAGTTGTGTTGTGCACGAGTCAAGATTTTCACGATCCTCACAAAAACATGCGACACTTCTCATACATACTTCAATTTTAAAACTTGCCATTATCATGTACTGAGTTGAGTTCTGCACTTTACTGAATACGATGCCCTATGTGAATTTGTGCTAAATGTTGGGTGAAAATCTGAAAATAACGAAAAATTCCAGTTTTCAAATCAAATTCCCGTTTTTTTCCCGGTTCTTCCAGGCTGTTCCAAATTCCCGTCTTTTTTCCGGTTTTCAAGGATTCCAGGTTCGCTGGCCACCCTGAGATTTATTTACAGTCATTTATTATACAGTATTTACAATCCTATGGAAACTTTTCCCGCTGCACTCCAACCCCAGACTGGGGAGGCAAGCTGCCCCAGTCTGACCCAGAGAACCCCAATGTGCCAATACTAGCACCGCCTCTAGCCACTTGTCCCGTGGCAAAAGCCACACCTCGCAAGCTGTGGCTTGCATTCAGTCTCTAATTCAAATGCTGGCTATTTCATCTGCTAGCCTGTCTCCCAAGGAAGCGTGCCAGGGTCTCCCATGCTGTAGCTTTGTAGACTGCCTCATCTCATTACGGAGTTTTGGTGCTGGGTGGAAAATAGGGCTTGCCGGCCCGCTGAAGTTTGAGTCTGTCATCACACATCATCCCCCCTGTGCTAGCTGACACCCATGTTCCAAGAACACTGCCCCAGCACCCTCCCAAGGCTCTAGTTGCCGCCAGCGTGGCACCAGCAGACCTCCCCCTCCCTCTCACCAGCCGCACGCCCTGTGCGGACACAGTGAGCAAAATGCTATGACATTATAGTATGTTGCAAGTATGAGTGTCTGTCCCAGATGCCTCGAGTTTCATTGGGTGAGTGAATGAGTTAGCTTGTGAGAGCACATGTGGAAGTCAGCATGTATGCAAGAGAGAATGTGTATTTGCGTGTGAGTGAGTGAGTTTGTGAGTGAGTTTGTAAGTGAGTAAGTGAATTTGTGAGTGAGTGAGTGAGTGAGTGAGTGAGTGAGTGAGTGAGTGAGTGAGTGAGTGAGTGAGTGAGTGAGTGAGTGAGTGAGTGAGTGAGTGAGTGAGGGAGTGAGTGAGTGAGTGAGTGAGTGAGTGAGAGTGAGTGAGTGAGTGAGTGAGTGAGTGAGTGAGTGAGTGAGTGAGTGAGTGAGTGAGTGAGTGAGTGAGTGAGTGAGTGAGTGAGTGAGTGAGTGAGTGAGTGAGTGAGTGAGTGAGTGAGTGAGTGAGTGAGTGAGTGAGTGAGTATGTCAGTATTTGGGAGTACAAGTATGTAAATGTGTGTAGTGCAAATGTTTTTGGTGTCTTTTGCCCAATAACTCACCTTCGGCATTCATTTCCTTGATTTTTGATACAATTGTTTCAGCAACCTCTGTCCCTGTAAATCGGAATGACATTCCTAAACGCATGAGAACTCTGTGGCTCTCCCAGCGCCGGCGAGCAGATCCAGGTTTTGCCTCGGGCTTGGTTCTTGGACGAGACTCTGCAACTAGACTTGCCCAATCAACTCCAAGAGCGTCTCCGATACCAGCTTTACTCTCTTCAGGATCCAACTCCTCATCCGAAATTTCTTCAAAGTCCAAATTGTCCATGGTTTCTTCATCAGGTGGCCTATCCTCCATACCAGATCCAAGCATAGATCTATAACAGTAAATTAACACATTCTGTATTTAAAAGAGAAATTAAATGTTTTATATCCAGTGTTACAAACTATTTTAATATAATTTTTAACTGTGATCCCACAAAAATTTGTTTTCCCAGGTCCAATTTAGAGTTTTGTTTTATATGTTACATCTGATGGCAAGAGACAAAAGACAAATCAGATTTAACATTTTTCTTGGTATAAAAAAATATTCAGTAAACACATCTTTTGTCTCTTAAAACCTGGAAAAATATATCATGGACATGTATGTACTCCTGTGATGTTAACAAAAAAGTAAAGCATTTGCTAATCACTTGCAAAAAGTTGAAAAGGAAGCTGTTGGGAATAACAAAACAAGGAATGACGTTGGAAAAAAAAGAAAAAAGAAAAGAAGGGGAAAAAATATAAAACACCTGAAATATGTCACAGAGGAAGCAGAAAGGCCAAAAGGAAGTGAGCTAAAAACATTAGATTAGTAGATAGATCGACAGACAAACTTAGAACCAAAGAAGAAATTGAAGGAAAGTATAAAACACAAGTCATATTGGGAAGAGAATTTGACGAAATAATTTGGAAATCATGGACAAGAACTATTGACACTGCCTCAAACGAAGCACAGGAAGACAAAACTTTAAGGTAGTATATTTGATAGACCGAACACGGTGAAGTATTCCAAAAAAATACTTTAAATGAAAATAAACTTTCTGTTCTTCAAGACGGTAAGAAACAATTTGGCCCTTACAGACCTAATTTTTTAATAAAAGAAGTTTAAATTAGTGCTGTCCTTATGGAAAAACTTTCGCGAGCATTGGTCTCTTAAGTTATTGAAGAATTTATACGGTTAAAGACCACTTTTCTTTTATACAATAATTCAGTAATTTTTTTTTAGGAATCAGATGATATTAAATGTAATATACCTCACCGGCCGGGGGTCAAATGGCTGACATGGGTCTGGCGGGGATTACCGAAGTCCATAGGTAATCACTACTAAATACCAGTAATACCCCCCTTTAATGGGGATACCCGATTTGGGTGAAAAGTCAGCAAGTCCTGTTCTTTCCTCCTCGTGGCGGCCCCTGGGTGCTCTCTGAGGTGAGAGCTTAGAGAGTAGCTAAGGAGAGCAGGGTGAGGGCGAGTCTCCGGCGCCTGAAAACGGGAGCATTGGACTAAGGGAAGGAAAACCCCGACAGCAAAACCAAGGGTGGGGGGGACTCTCCAGGTGTAGTTAACCAACCTCCCTAGGGGAAGGAAACCCCGAAATCAAACCCGGTCCACCAGAGAGGGGGTTAAGCATAGGGTTGGCAGCCCTATCTTGTAAAAAGAACCTTGTCACGAATCCTAACGAGATGCGGTATATAACGAATACGGTACCTAACTCATGGAGACGACTCGGCAAAGAAACACGGCTAAAGAATAAAATAAAAATGGGAACTTGGAACATTAGAACTATGCTCCAACCAGGGAAAATGATGGAGATGGCGGAAGAAGCTAAGAAATTTCAGTTTGATATTATTGCCCTTCAGGAATTAAGATGGGAAGGCAATGGTAGTATTGATAAAAAGGATTTTACTCTGTACTATTCGGGACCTGAGAAACGAACTGGACTATATGGAACGGGATTTATAGTCAATAAAAGGCTGAAGAAAAGCATCCAGTCCTTTATACCATTAGGGGAGAGACTATGTAAAATCATATTAAAGGGAAGATTTCAAAAC
The DNA here is from genome assembly GCA_011170035.1 of Teleogryllus occipitalis. Taxonomy (NCBI): domain Eukaryota; kingdom Metazoa; phylum Arthropoda; class Insecta; order Orthoptera; family Gryllidae; genus Teleogryllus; species Teleogryllus occipitalis. The sequence goes on along the minus strand of BLKR01015258.1, from coordinate 36,504 downwards.
ATCACCATATTTTCTGCACTTGCTCCAACAGAAGAAAGACCTGATGATGAGAAATTTGCCTTTTATGACAAATTGGAGAAACAATGCAACAAAGTACCAAAATACCATATGAAGCTAGTATTAGGCGACTTTAACGCAAAAATAGGTAAGGAGGAAAGTATATCCATGGTGGCAGGAAAAAATTCTCTCCATACAGAAACTAGTGAAAATGGACAAATGTTGACTAACTTAGCATTAGCAACAAACCTATTGATTATGAGTACATTCTTTGAGCATAAAAACATACATAAGCACACATGGAAAATACCCGGGTCTTCATCTTTTAATCAAATAGATCCTGTTCTAATAAACAGACCACACTTTACATTAATAGTAGATGTTAGATCAAAAAGGGGACCAGACTGCGATTCAGATCACTACTTAGTCCAAGTACTACTGAGGGAAAAATTATCTGTTGCCAAAAGTGGGCAAGGGAGTAAGAGAAAGAAATGGAATACTGAATTGCTTCAGAAGAAGGAATATATGGAAAATTATAAGAAAATAATGGAAAATAAACTAAAGACAGTTACAGAAAATGAAGAGGAGAATGAATTAGTTGGAAATCAGTGGAAATGCATTAAAGAGTTCATAATAGATGCTGCAGAAAATACCATTGGAAGAGCACAGGGGAAACAAAGTAACGAATGGTTTGATGAAGAATGTAAAAATGCATTAAACAAGAGAAATAGAGATAGAAAAATTTTGATGCAAAGAGACACTAGATTAGCAAGGGAAAAATATCACCAGAGTAGAAAGGAGACCAACAAAATAATTCAAAGAAAGAAAAGAGAGCTATTGAAATGTAAAGTAGAAGAAATAGAAAAACTAAACGACACAAATGAGAATAGGAAATTTTATCAGGTGGTGAAAAATATGACCAAGGGCTATCAGGCAAGGAATAATCTTTGTCGGGACAAGCATGGAAAACTTATTGAAGACCAACAAGCAGTGTTGGAAAGATGGGCTGAATATTATAACGAGCTCTTAAACAACAATGATGAAGACTGTCACGAAGGAGAACTACAGAAAGATCAAAGTAGAGAAACTGAAGCTGAGATAGAAACACCTACAATAGAAGAGATACGGGAAGTTGTGAAGATGTTAAAAAATGGTAAGGCACCTGGAGAAGATGAAATACCTGGTGAATTAATAAAAGCTGGTGGAGAGGAATTATTGAAGGCATTACATAAAATATGGGAAAGGTATGAAATACCAAGAGAATGGAAAAATGGGCTTATATGTCCAACATATAAGAAAGGAGACGAACTCGATTGTAAAAACTATAGAGGAATTACACTCTTGAACGCTGTATATAAGATATTTTCCAGTATAGTTCAGAGGATATTGAACAACTTCGCTGAAAGGTAATAAGGCCTATTATGCAAATATACCACTCCTAAAATCTGCTCTCTTGACTAGGAAAACAAAAGTCGTTGTATAATACTTTAATCTGACCAATAGTAACTTACGGAGCAGAAACATGGGTCCTGAGCAATAATGACATTGAGACAGTACGTAGATTTGAAAGGAAAATTGTAAGGAGAATATATGGAGCTGTAAAAGATAGAGAAAGATGGAGGATAAGATCTAATGCAGAAATAAACAATATACTTGAAGATCAAGATTTAATTAGATTCATAAAATCTCGCAGAATTTCTTGGTTGGGACATGTACAGAGAATGGGAGTGGAAAGAATGCCTAAACATATACATAAAAATATCATTCTGTGCGTACGAAAACGTGGCAGGCCCAGAAAAAGTTGGATCCAGGATGTTGTGGATGACCTGAAAACAATGAAAGTCACTGGATGGTGGGAGAAGGCCGAAAGAAGAGAGGAATGGAGGCAGATAGTGAAAGCAGCCTTGGCCCACATCGGGCTGTAGTGCTTTGGAAGAAGAAAAAGAAGAAGAAGAAGAAGAAGAAGAAGAAGAAAAAGAAGTAGAAGAAGAAGCAGTAGAAGAAGAAGCAGTAGAAGAAGAAGCAGTAGAAGAAGAAGCAGTAGAAGAAGAAGCAGTAGAAGAAGAAGCAGTAGAAGAAGAAGCAGTAGAAGAAGAAGCAGTAGTAGAAGAAGGAGAAGTAGAAGAAGGAGAAGTAGAAGGAGAAGTAGAAGAAGTAGAAGAAGTAGAAGAAGAAGTAGAAGAAGTAGAAGAAGTAGTAGAAGTAGAAGAAGAAGAAGTAGAAGAAGAAGTAGAAGAAGAAGTAGAAGAAGAAGTAGAAGAAGAAGTAGAAGAAGTAGAAGTAGAAGAAGTAGAAGAAGAAGTAGAAGAAGTAGAAGTAGAAGAAGTAGAAGGAGAAGTAGAAGTAGAAGAAGGAGTAGAAGAAATAGAAGAAGAAGGAGTAGAAGAAATAGAAGAAGAAGAAGTAGAAGAAGTAGAAGTAGAAGAAGTAGAAGAAGAAGTAGAAGAAGAAGTAGAAGAAGAAGAAGTAGAAGTAGAAGAAGAATACCTCACCGGCCAGTCTAAGGAGTAATTTATAAAAAACTGCTGCAAAATTCCAGAATGGAAGTACCGAAACAGAAGTACTGGCTCTCAGCCTAGGAGTTACACTGTACAAATTTTGCTATTGTCAGCACTTTTTCTGTTAGGGCACGAGACAAAACAACAACACAAAAATATGGATTGTTAAATAGGATTCAAATCATTTCTAAAAGGCTTGACTAAATAAAACTTTATCCCATCGCTGTTGCCGTTTCAATGTTCAACAATGAGTTTCTCAAATATCAATTGCAGCATTATTGCGGAAATTTCAATTAAGCTTTGCAGATTGCTTGAAAGAATTATTACATTGAGAATTCAAATTGAGTAAAAAGTAAAAGTGCAAGAAAGTAAAAATTGAATTAATATTGGCGGTTTCAATAGTAAATTATAATTCGAATTAAATTAATTATTTTTCACATCATTCATTCAATTTTTCTCATGGCTCATACTTGGTGTGACACATGTATTTTCATTAATTTCAATCAGAAAATTACACAAAAACCACTGTTTTTTTCACAAAATTGTACATGTGCTTTTTTCAAGAGCAAATTTTGTACTCCAGACTTTGCCTGAAGTAAAAGTCTCTCTTCAATTTTGTAGTTTTAATATTTTTTCTTTCGAAAAATCAGGGATTTTAACGAAAATGAGACCTGCACAATTCTCTCATATGTCCTTTGCACTATTCAACCAAAAAATTTAATAAAAAATTTGGAGCCTTTTTTTGAAAATTTTGAAAATGTCCGAGGGTCTTCATGTAAAGAACCCCCAAAATTAAAATATCAGTTTCACATTCCAGGGGCTGCAACATCAGCCAAAACAACTGAGGAATATAAATATCAGCTAAATGTTTTATGTGCTAGCGTTTTGCACAAACGGACAGATAGACAGAGACAAATGTTTTGCCATCAATCAATTTTTTGGTTTGAAGGACACACAAAATATGGATTCTGGCTACACCGTGTGTTAGAGGACCTCTTTTTCCTATATTTAGCAACTGGATAAATCCACTTTTTCATTTCCAGGGACCAGTAATAAGAGTTTTAGTGTCGAAAATTTGCCGTTTTCTGGCACACGATACTTTCTCTTCTTACATTATTAAGGGCAAGAAAGAAAAAATTATTAAAACATTTGGGAAAATTACTCTTGTTATGACTGGCATACATTTAACTCAATAAACATGTGTATATACTATTTCTACAATGTTTTACTTGTCAGAGAGGCAGGAGTTAGGCCACTAATTTTAATTTGCATGAGTCAAAGTATTTCGTGGTTAAAATACAATAAAACACTGAAAAACAATGTTCAACGCTGGGATGGGCACAGGCTGCAGGTTCAATGTTGTCATGGGGAAACAAGAGCCTACCAAAGCGAGGAGAAAGAAATGTGCTGAATGCCCATTGAGCTTCAAAATGTTTTCCCCGGATTTTCCCAGCATTTATGTTAATGTTTCATTTGACAGTATCCTTTTGTAATTCCAGACGTTTTGCTTGAAATTTCATGTAATGCTCTTGAGTGTTTATCAGTATTAAGTATGAATTTTAATTAAAAACTACACAAATATATTCTCTGAATCTTTATTACATCCTAATTAGTTGTGATAGTCTACGTCTGGTGAAAATTAATTATAATTTTTCTACTGAAGACAAGATGGAAAGAACAACTAATATGGATAGTATGGATAGTGAAAGCTCTGATATTCAAGGTCAAAAGAAAACCAAACAATAAGAATCAATGTTGAAAGTGACAAGTGAATCAGATTTTCCACAACTGAAATGTCAGACTACCACTAACTAATAAAAACATATAAAGAGGGAACTAATAAACTATAAATTTAACATAATAAATAGGAAGATAAACTGACAGAAAACTAGAGAGAAGGCATTGATAGAATTAGATCAACAAGAAAATTGTGAAAGTGGTCGCAGAAGTTAAAAAAATAAAGATGATAATGACAAATTGAAAAAAACATCATTTGTACTAATTAAAAGATAAATAAAAGAAAACCGAAAAGAAAATAATTGTAATAATAAAATATAAATTTGAGAAAACTTACGATGTAATTCAAACTGGTTGAAGAAAGGAAATGATAAAATGTTATATAATGTGGTGTTTGAAAACCCTAAGCAATAGATTCAAAAGATTATTTCATACAAAACCTGGAGAAAGTTGAGAAAGTATTTGAAAGAAATGAAATTACGACAGAAAATACTGTGTTGCACCCCATGAAACTTGGACGCAAGCAATATGCTGGAAATGGTCCATTACCTTTGAAATTAGTCTTAAGAGATCAGGTCTCATTAAGAGCAGTATTGACTGGCAACAGAAAACTTTCAGGAGGAATATAAGTAAGGAACAACCTAACTGTGTGCATGCAATGTAACGTGACACACTAGCTACAAGATCTTGCTAGGAAATCTTGTAGAAAAATTATGAAGACTTTATCATTAAATGTATTTAAGGAATACTGAAATTTGTCAAAAGAAAGGAAAACTATAGCAGGCAGATGTAATAAAAACAGTGATACAACCACTGTTATTATATGGCTTCAGAATGACAAGGTTTGTTCAAAATTAGAGGAAATTTTACAGGACAGCATTTACAAAGTTTGGTTAAACTATATGTATTTTATATTTTGAATTAGACTCTTATTATCTGGTGAAGACTATGTTTACAATATCTTTTGTACATAGAGGTAGAACATTCTTTCAACTGCTCTGAATCCATTTTAAAAACTGATCAACAACTTATCGGATTCCAAAATTTGAAAACGCTTGTGTGGAGCAATTTTCAAACACTAAAATGAATTTATATTTTATATATTTTCTATTTTTTCTTACAAATTTTAGAAAAAATAAATACATAAATATGTACACTTTTTTAACCAATAAATTCCATTCTCTATTTATAAATAACTGTGAAAGTAATTTCCTTAATGTCCAAATCAAACTTGATAATTTGTTTTGGTAGGATACAGATTCAAGTCGCTATCAGACATGACAAGTTACATTCCTGCATTTCCCACATAAATCTTCTGGCTTGATTTCCCAGCGGTTTTCGTTTCTCCCCCTTTTTTCCCTTCAGTCGCCATCAGAGTCAAATTGCTCACCTGGGCTCTGGAGGCTCCCGGTTGGCATCCTGCCCTGCAGGTCCAGGGCCCCCGTCTCGCGTGTCTCGCTCAGGCTCCACGTCCCGCATCGGGGTGCGGCTTGAAGCAGCAGACATGCCTGCAGCAGTTGCTGCTGGCAGCAGGGACAGGCTCTGCCCTGGAGTTTCCTGCTCCACACACACATACAACATATAAGACTTCTAACCATGGCTCTGCAATGCAAGATCTGGGCAGAGCAAGGACTCTCGTCAAGACAAGTCTCATCAACAATAGCAGCAACGGATTCACATGCATTGGGGGATAGTTTAAGCAGCTATCACAAGTTTTCTAAAAACTTTGTTGGAGGACTCTGAACAATAACAAAAGAATGAAAACAAGTAGGGAAATATCTCGAGCTAGTCACTCATGCAGTTATAAATTAGCCAATAATGGTACTCAAAATTTACAAAATAAATTATATCAATAAAAGCACCTATCTGATTGCTTCTTTGACATGGCATTGTACAGAATCAGACCAAAAACAATGTGATCTACTAAACTGTCAAATGAATCATCTGAAATCTGAGAAAAATAATTGACTATGTAATAGGATGTACAGTAACAATAATTGATGTTCACTCTTTATTTACGGAAGACGAAGACAATGAAGCTAATTATTTAAATCAAAGTTATCTACATTCTGTCACTCCTTGAGACCAAATACACAATTAGTTTGAAAGGCAGTTGTAGGTTTTACCAGTCTCCTGCAATTTGTCCTTATATAGTATATTTCAAAATAATTTTAAAGAATATAATCAGGATGGCTGACAAATTCAAACCCAAATTCTGGGACAAAGTTTTAATATCTTCAAGTCATTATTTCTCACATTTAGAACAGTCTTTATTGGGAAAGTTTGTATTTAGTTTTTGGATTTTCAAACATTTTTACTTTTTAGGCAACAAAATATTTGAATTATTTTTGGAAGGCAAAAGTGGAATTAACCACCCAGGAGCCAAATAAATATTAAATGACTTTAAATAGAAAAATAATATTTTCTTACGATAAAAAAGGACACACACAGAAATTGAAAAACATCAAATATTAAATGAACTTCTCTGAACAATTCTGAATAAAAGCATTCCAAACCACCATTTTACTACATGTTATTTTAACTAAAGTTCTGATTTACAAAATTTTTAAGGGGTTTGAAATTCTGCAGCGTGATCATATCTTGGCTGCCAGTGATCCAAGTTATTGACATCATTTCCTTATGGCTGGGTACAAAATGAAAACAATCTTGAAATTTCTCCCAAGCACAAGAAAATGGTTTCATCATCACTATTAAGTACATTTATTTCATTTACTATCATGAATGGAAAAAAATAATGGGAAAAATGCAATTAAATATGGCTAATTACATCTGTGCCAACATTCAGCACATAGTAAATCTTTGTTTGAAAAGTGACCATACCTTGTTACTGGAAACAGTTTTCCTCGGACTACGCAAAATATGTATTTTATTGATTGTGTTGGTAAAGTCAATAATATTATGTTTACATTAATGAACGTTCCAAAATAATTCTGATCATAATATTGCAACTTAATTGCAATATAAGTAATCATTGGAATATAAACTATATATAAACATATAAAACATACTTAAACACATTATGTATATTGTTTAATGACTTTAGAAATGAACTTAAATAAATTTATAAAATATTTCCAGAAATAACTTGTTAAAAAGCAAATTTGAACATTTTTAATCATTTACTATTGGAAATAATATTTTATCATGACTTCACTTTAATGTCATTTGATCTTGTAGAGGACTTGGCAATATGTTTGGAAATGCTAGTAACAATTTCATCTCATTAGAGGTTTCTGCGCAACCAAGTGAGTGCACACCACATCTATTTATTCCATGTTCAAACAGAAATAAAACATGATTAAATTGTTTGCAGAAACCAAATAATTTCAACAAGAGTTTTTTACATACAATTGAATTCAATTTGTATTGCAACTATTGATGATCAGGGCTTATTATCAAAATATTTCATATAGAAAGCCTTATTTTACTAATTTTCTTAAAGATGACAAAAATATAAGAAGTTTCAATAATGTGACTAAATATGAGAAACATGACTCACTTGCAGCACTGCGAATTTCACGAATAATTTTCCTTTTAACAAATTTTTTAAAAATATTTCTCAAATTCTTCAAAACACAAAACTGAATAATTCCTTCAAAATCAATATTTACTTATCACGTGAAAAATTAGCTCTTTCAAAAATAAGTTATGACACAGTACACAAAGCCCTTAATGGATAAAATGTGCGTTTTGAAGTTCCGTCACAAAAACTTTCACATTTACAATTCCAGTTATTTAAGTTTTCTTTAATGAACAATTGGGTGCTTTTGCAAAATAAGAATATTGGTCAAGTTGTTATACTATTGAAAGCTTGAAATATGTGTAACAACATATGTGCATAAACAGAAACTTACAAGTCTTTATAATTTATTCACCAAGAAATAATTTTTGAAATGTATTTAAACATTACTGGTATTGTTTGCATGAAAACAAACTAAAATGTCATGTCATGTCATGAGTTTAGAAGTTATAAATTATGTCCTTTCCGGCTAAAGTTGGATAATACAAACACAAGTGCATTGTGGATGTATTTCCATTCTACTTCACTAATATTCACTGAAATAGTACAAAGTGAAGAAAAGTAGATTGCAACTTGTATCAATCAATACAAATAGACTGCCATTACAGAGAATGTCTCTACCTTCATAGTATATTTTGTTTTAGATTTTAATACAAATTTATAATTACACAACCTTGAATATTTTTTTGTGATTTTTGGAGGACAAATAACAGTTCACTTACTGCTTCCTTATTGTAAAAGTTTTATCCCGTTCCTGTTAAGGAATAAGACTAATATTTGTAGCTCAAAGGAGTGATTTAGAACCTACTTCTTTCACAAAGTCATGCAGAGAAAAATGATAGCATCCCCATCCTATTTGATTGCATTGCTTGCAATGTAATAACCTTTATTCAATAAAAGTTCTAATAAAGAATGAATTGAAAAGGAACTGAAATTCACTTTAACTCAATGTTCCCATTTTCATGCTTCTCTTGGCCATGGCAATATTGTCTTCCTCCAATTATTAGTAGTCAAGCAAGTAATTTATAAATATTTCTCAAGACAATCACAAGACATTGATTTTAAAACAGCTAATGAAATGGAATAAATATCATTACATTAAATGGACTGTTTCAAACAGAGAGTAGCTGTTCATTCCATCTAGTGCTTTAAACACTGCTAGACAAGCATAAAGGACAGCAGAAATAATCTATAAGAAATTCACTTCTTTTAAGTCAAATGTCAAATACACTTTTGCAAATAAACCAAGTTTTATAAACAATGTCAGTTATATTTGAAAACTACAACTGTTTCATACTTATTCTACATAAACAGCCATTCTTCATTTTATTGTTAGTAATTTCCATCAATATTTTGCATTAGGCAAAGATATTTTCATTAATTCTTATGAGAAAAAAATTGAAAGAGGAATAAAATCCTCGGTCCCTAATGCTATACAACAAACAACAATTACAGGCTTGGTGAAAGACTTTGGCAGTTTTGGTGAAAGACTTTCTGCTCTGAAGAGATAAATTATTAATATCATTCTTCAATTGCCATTCAACTTGTCTGATTGCACTGATAAGAATGAACAGGCAACACCTAAGGTTAAAGCAACTGCTGAGACACGCAAGCTGTCTCACTCTTCTTCAAACATTTCAAGTGTTTTATTCAGTCAAGCAAATGTCTGAGGTTACAAGTGGAATATGCAATCGGACAGTAGTTCAATACGATCATCCTTGCCCACATCACTTTGCCTCCCTTAGTCTGAAGTGTCCTGTCATGCAGCCATGCCTAAAACAAGTCTACCGCCTTACTGGGAGGTCCTCCGCACTGTGCCCTGGGGTTTGCGGGTGGGGCGCTGTGGGTACACACAGCGGGTACATACAACTAGCGTTGGGAGGGACTTCTTTGCCCTGCGAGACGCAACTCTCTAGTTCAATTTCCATGCTGCCCAAATCGTCCACCTGCATGAATGGCACATACCACAATAGTGCAAAAGACAAGAGAAAGAATTCACTCCAGGCTAGGGAAGAGCAGTGGTTCTCAAACAGGTGTCCATAGTTTTTTAGGAGATGGCAAAGCAGTTTTAGGGGGTCCATGAATTGAAATTTTGGGTCATTTGCCATTTCTTCTAAAAGAATCTGATTTAACTTCTGTGAGACCTGGACTTAACTATAATGACAATATTCAAATAGGCAAACTGCTTTCTGAGAATTTTGTAGCACATGTATAAAAGATTTAGGCCAATGTGCTGACACAAATTTTTAGTATATTGAAGTGTTAACACAATAAGGAATTATAGTTACTCCCTATCTGTCATATTTACAAGAATTTGTTTGTGTAAAAAGTATCTTAGTAACATAATATATATAATTAGTCATTACACTAATTGGAATTAATTTAGAAGGGTCTGCAAGCCATCTAAACAATTATAAAAATGACTGCCACCCAAGAAATCATAAAGTTTGGGAACCACTGAGGAAGGCAAATGGGGCGGGAATGGGAATGGGACGGTTATAAACAGTAAAATTTAGAACTCAAAATAAACAGGTTTAGCTAAATACATAATCAGGAAAAAACTTTTGAAAAGTGACCACTAAAAATTATTTAGACAGTAACGCAAAGTTTGCATAGTTAGTTTCCAATTGTTTAATGACACACGTCTCACATGTTCCATTCAACCTTTAAGTTAAATTGCTCAATGATTCAACTTTGAATTTTTAAATAAGTTTCTAATAATTATCTCAAAATTAATTTTCAAATTAAATTTTTAGGTAAACAGGAAAGTGAGATTGACTTGTGAACATTTACTGTAAAACTGATAGGCAGAAGAGATGAATGAGTGTTCAAATTTGAGTGCCAAAATTAATCTACAAGCTTGATACAAATCACTGTGAATATAATGCTAAATATTTTAAAGGAATTTTTTTAAAGGATAAATACTGAATATTACAACCCCCCCCCCCAAAAAAACAATATTTCTCTCAATGTTTTTGTAACGAGTATATTGTCAAATGAGTTATTGTATCTTATGCTTTAGTTTTGAATTTATACTATTTCACAAAAAATTGAAAATTTTACAATTTCCATTATATACATTATTGTAAGAAATCATATAATGTTCATTCATTTAATTTTAAACACAAGATTTTTTTTTATTAAAGTTATAGCTGATGTTCCTGAATTTATCTTATCTATAATTTTTTTAGCTGTAAATTCCAGAAGACCTGAACAAAGCCCGTATTCAACAAACTAACAATTTAACTACAGAAATTTATAATTTACTTTAATTTACGGAAATTTATAATTTACTGTGAATAATTTATGGTTATTAATTTGCTTAACTCAACAAGAAAGACCTGTGGTGCACCACCTTCACAAAATTATAAAGCAAAAAATGCAAGATATGATGACATATTGCAAAATAATTGTTAGTACTTCCCAATTTTAATATGTGATCTTTAAACCAACATCTTGATAGAAAAGTTAAAAAAGTAATTACAAAACTATCAGAATATCTCAAAATAGTGACACTACACATACAACAAGGTACCTTTATTAATGATCAAAAATGTTATCAGTAAGTTGTATCAAACTGAAACAGTCATGTCAGCAAAATCAGATAAAGAGATAACTAAAAATTAATTGTCAGTTAACCGCCACATGTTCAAATTAAAAAACACACATTTTCATTATAATAACAACTGTTTGCTAGCTTGTCTCAACACCATATTACACAAAAACCATTTTCAGTACAATGCTTGGCAAAACCAACATGAGAATTAATTGCTAATTAATTTTTTATCAAGATCAGAGAAATTCTTCCATCTGTGTATTGCTTACAGTTCAGCCTCACCAAAACAAACAAGTAAACTACATTTGAAGACAATTCATATCCTGTAAAAATCTTACAACAGGGTGTTTGATGAAGCAAATGGCCTTTAGAATGGATTCGCATACATGGAGAAATCATTGAGTCCTTAACATATTCGCACAGAAGGGAAGCACGAGTTGGCAAACCATATGAATTCTGTGAAATGGAAGAAACTAATACTTTGTTGTTTCATTAAAAGACTTATTGAAAGTGTCTGTTTTTACCTGAAAGAGAAAGTAATCTTCATGTAGGATAAGTGTCTCTAGGTGTCACTATATGAATTATTCTAACAATGTATCCTATCATAAGAAGGTATTAAATCAATAGCAATCTCTACTCAATCTCTTCATTAAATTACTGGGCAAAATCACTTGAGATGACTAATAATAAAGATCAATTTACAATGTATGCCTGGTCACTGGAAAGAGCGAATATTTACTTGTGTCTTATGGAAAAATTAATTGGTTCCAAGAAAAAAATGGGCATTATGGAGGTGACTGCTTAATCAAGGTGGTCATCTGAGCAGGTTTCACCCCACGTACGAATATGCCTAAAAGATTAATGGCTGTCAATTTTACTAGAAATGTATGGTAATTAGCAAAACATTGTGATATCTTTTCCACTGGATCTTTTATCGCCAAGGTGGTGATATTTTAAAATGTTAATTAATTAATTAATTAAAAACAGAGTTCAGAAATTTGGTACAATGCCATTTTATTATTATTGTAACAATTTTATGATTTTTAATAATACGAATCATATACTTGTACTTCTGGAGTTATTTTAGTAGATTTTCAATTTCCCTTTCTTCTGCCAATAATAGCATTTGGTGCCTAGTTTTGGTATGTTGCCTTATTTTTGCCTTTTTCTATCTTTTTCGTCTTTTTTTTTTCTTTCTTTTTCTTTCCTGGGGACTGATCTTGATCAAGCTGCAAACATACCCTCATGCCTTGCATACCCGCAAGCTGAAAACATGAAAGCATGATCATGTTTTTTCTCTCTGTCAAGGCTCCAGATGCTGATAGGCTTTGTTCATTTATAAGGAATGGCATCCTACTTTCGAGTAAGGCTTCCAATCACTTTTGAGGTCAGAGCTCTCTGTATATGACATTCTCTTCTCAGTGCTGGTGATAACACAAGAACAAAAAACGAAAAATATAAATCCGTTTTCATTGATACCATTTCAAGATTCAAAAGGGAATCAACAAAACCATTTCAAAGTGACAGTGTTGCAAATAAAAACTAGTGGTGTTACAAGAACACATACTTTCTTGCATTATTTCAAAATTTGCAATTTTCGATAATTCAAAGAGTTCAATGAAATGAGACCCATGCCATTATTTTAAGTGTCCCTTCTTCTATCGGTGGAAAAAATTTGGGGCGGTTTATGAGACAAGGTTTTGTTTTTAAAATTGCATTAATTTCATGCCCAAGTACCCAAAAATATTTGTTTTTCAAAAAACTGTACTTGACCTTTTTTAAAGAGCTGATTTTTTGGAACAGAGTTTGTTGAAGGCGAGAATCTCTATCTTCAATTTTGTGGTTTTGAAATCTTAACTTTTTGGAATTTTCAAAAATACTGAGTTTACCGAAAATGGGACTAGTACCTTATTTTTTACTGTCTCTTGATACATACGAGGAAGAAATTTAAAGAAAAAATTTGATGCCATTTTAGAGAAAAAATTGTTTAAAAAATTAAAAATTGCTCGAATTTTAAGCAAAATTACATAATAACTACTCATATTTCCAAAAAATTGTGCATGACATTATTTCAAGACCTGTCTTTAAAGAATAGATTTCATTAAGGAAGAAGATAAAGAAATTCTTGAAAAATCTGAGATTTCAACAAACATGAGGTCAGCGCATTCTCTTAAGCATCCTTTACTCTTTCCAAGGACAAAGTTTAATAAAAACATTTGGTGCATTTTTGATAAAATTTTGAAAATGACTTTGAGGCTTCATGTAAAGTGCCCACAAAAATCAAGATACATGCTTGAAACTCCGAAAGCCTCAAAATCGTTTAGATTGATCACAGAATATCAATTTTGGAGAAAATCTGGCTGAACAGTTTAGGCACTTGCATTGACCACGGACGGACGTTTTGGCGCCAATCGATTTTTTGGTATCAAGGACCCATATAACATGAATTCTAACTATACCACATATAAGGGGAAGTAATTTCCTATATATAGCAACACGATTCATCCACTTTTTCTTTATCTAGGCCTGGCAATAAGAGTTTTTCTCTCGAAAATTTGCAATTTTCCAGAAAATTTTTTATCAGGAGGCTCTATCATTGGCTTCCCATGTTCATAGGCCCTAGGCACTGGGCCTAACGAGCCTACTGGTTAATCTGACCCTGATCGCTAGAAATTAATTACCAAGGCTTGAATTCTGATGACCTAAAAATTCTTCGAAAATAACCTAGAAAATGACTTTAAAATACGAGGAAAACGATCTATAAAATTAATTTTAAAAAAGGGGGAAAATGACCCACTGTTTTGAAAAATACTCAAAAATTTGTTTGAAATTATTTATTGATTCAATGAATTTTACCATTTTTAATAAAATTAAATTATATAAAATTATATTTAATATAAAGTCTTTATTTTAGGAGGAAATACAATCCTTAGCCCCAATCTTCCAACCATCAATTTTCAAAGGTCGAAGAAGTGATCCACGTAATTTTGAGAGTCCAAAAAACAGAGTCCACTGCAATAGTGAATTTCATCATGAACTTATGGTACAATAAAAATTGAAAAATGTCACAAATGACAAAAAAAGGGAAGAAGAAGATGAAGAAGAAGAAGGAGGAGGAGAAGGAGAAGAAGGAGGAGGAGAAGGAGAAGAAGAAGAAGAGGAAGAAGAATGAGGAGGAAGAAGAAGAGGAAGAGGAAGAAGAAGATGAAGAAGAAGAAGAGGAAGAAGAAGAAGAAGAAGAAGAAGAAGAAGAAGAAGAAGAAGAAGAGGAAGAAGAAGAAGAGGAAGAAGACGAAGAAGAAGAAGAAGAAGAAGAAGAAGAAGGAGGAAGAAGAAGAAGAGGAAGAAGAAGAAGAAGAGGAGGAGGAGGAGGAAGAAGACCCAATAACTATACATTTCTATCATGTACACGTCGTGATAAACATTTATTTACGAGTCAGCTACGCCTAGAAAGCACCAATGAAAAGATGACCTGTAATCAGAATCCAAGCCCTGTTAATCTATATATTTGAAAAAATAAGGTATTCTGCCATGGCTTTAGAAATAATAACTATAATGGCTTTAGAAATAATCAATATAATAGTGCTCTTCCTTTTATGTAATTTGGTGCCGATATTACATTGCCACCTGGTCATGGGCCATACGTGTTCAAAATTTTGGGAACTCCACATCACAGAATATTTCCGTTGTACCCTGAAGATACATTAGTCTGGGCACAGTATTTTACATTTATCTCAGATATCACCGTCAAATTTTGCCAGGTTCTCACTAGTTTCATTTTAATTTTTATCCTTAGGCCTAGTTACCATTTAATTCTCATGTCAAAACAGCCAATTTTGAATCCAAAATCACACATGTGGGCTGCAGTGTTATCAATCCAGTACACACATATCTCTAATGTAGCAATTAATTCTCATGTCAATTTCTTCACACATTGGACTGTAAATATTTCATATTTGAAGTGGTATCAACCCACCATACACTAATTGTTGGCAAGGATAAAAGGTGAACCCGTAATCACTTTGAAAATGTGCCACTTGACATACAATTTAAGCCTCTTTTAATCTGCCTGGGGAAGCCTGGCACCCACACACTTTTCTTTCTAATATTACTAACAATTATTGTGTTTTGCAATTTTTTCATGATATTCCATTTCCCTCAATAAATGTTTTAATTGTTAAAATCTAAAATTGATAAATGAATTTTAATTGTTTCAAATGCAATATAATCTAAGTGGTGATCATATGCTTGCTTTGACAACTACTACAATATAAGTTACTTTTTATTTATGTATAAAAAACCTCCACTGTAATACTAATATTTATTAAGTATTTTTGTTACTAAAAAATTGTTCACATCCAATTCAAATAATTCAATTTTTGTAATACCATAGACGAATCTGTACACTGGGGGAACAGCAGGAGTGATAACTTGTACAACAGTTTTATTTTTCTCGGAGGGGTAGCTGTTGACAGGTACTGTAAATTCCAGAAGAGTAAGACAATACTATTTTATTTGGCAGTTATCACAAATGGTCTGGGGCTCTTATGGTCCCTACGCTGTTACTTAAGGGTTAATATAAAAACGTTTACAACATTAATACCTCGATGAGTTTTTATCTGTGTTAATCATTCTACTAATATTTATGACCAGAATATGTTAATATCGCAAGAAAAATGATCTAGTGAATTTATTCAAAATATCTGATGTTTTAAAAGCAAGCTTAAAATTAGTTGACTCAGTGTAGTTTATTCACATTGGAGTCTAAATGAAATTTTTAAAATTTCACAATTGAATCAAAAGACTAAGACAATTGGAAAATTTGTTTACCTACTACTTTAAAGAAAAGGCAAGGAAAGTTTGGGAGATTGTGGCATTAGAAATCAGATATATAAAAATATAACAGGAACTGATGACTGCCATTCAAGATAACCTGTAAAAGTGCTTTTATTAATACAACGCCTTATTACTTTGATAAAAAATTAAGAGGGGATTCTTTTATAATAAAACTTTAATTACAAACATTATAGTGAGCAATGATTCCAGAGAAACATACTATCAAACAAGTTTGTGCCAGAACTTGTAAACTGTTTGCAACATGTTCATACTCATCAATCAACACTTTACGAATTTCTCAAAGTTCTTGGGCAGTATTGCCTCTACTTGTAGTGCTTTGCAAGTTGTAACAAGGTTAAATGTTATTAAAGAGATATAAGACCTTATGAACAAAACATTTGCATAAATACATTGGGATATGGGACATGATTCACACACAATTACTTTATATTATGACTCCTAAAGCAATAATTAAAGATATCGAGTGAAAGAAAGAGTCTTGGAGTCTTGCGTATACAATGAGAGGAAGACGAAATTGTGATTCAAGCTGGAAAATCAGGAAAAAGCAGAGCTACAAAGCTTCAGCACTCTCAGCATGCCATTCCAGAATTGACAAATGGTCTTGATGCTCAAGAACTCGGCAATGTATGATATGGCATCCTGAGAATGCTAAATGTATAGCTCTGAGGTAAAGGGGCACAAAAGAAGCATTCTAGCTAACATCATTGATTCTCCCTTGTGTCAAAAAAAATCACATATCTGAAGGAACAAAGTGAACTGAATAGTACAACTTACACTATCCTCACGGTTGAGAATCCCATCTGCGTCGTCATCACTGATGTCACTCAGAGCCTCTTCCAGAGGTGCAGTCACTTCCTCTACGCACAATTTCTTCAATTCTGGTTTCTCGTTATCATCAGGTTCACGGCTTCTCTTACCCAAAGCAGTCTCGGGTTCCAATACTTTCTTCAGCAGGCCTTCCTCCAACTTAACCCCCACACACAGAGCTGGCAGCAAAATACACAACATTGAAGGGAAATTCAAAGAAAAAAATACAAGATGCAATGGCGCACCCAAGTGGCAAGGGGAGAAGGGTTTCAGCCCCTTGCCCCTCAGAACATATTCAAAAATATAGCATTTATTAATTTTCTATACTAATAAAAGCCATTCAATAAATTCCTTTTTAAACATTTAAATATTAACTAAAGGCAAACACCAAAATACATTTTATATTCAGCAGAAATGAAAAATTCTGGGTAAGACATCAAGTCAGCTGGACACTAAACTTGCAGCCCTGTCCTTCCCCCGGCCCCCTTAAGAAAATTCTCTGACAAGATAATTAGATAATATGTACTTATTAGCTGCATTGATATGATATTATAATGAAGACAGAAAACTGGTATTCCTCTGGGACTCAAAGGCAACAAGCAAAGAGGTCTCCAGAGCACTCTGCTGACAGTCTGCGGCACTTCCAATGTATTGTTGCAATTGAGGTTTCTAAAACTCGTGATTTTTTAAATTAAGAAATGAGGATTATTTTAGATTTTTTGATTTATTTAAGATTTTTTTTTTTTTAAATGAGAACTGCATTTTATGTATCTGGAGTCATGGAGAAAGAGTTTTCAAAAACTGCACTAAAGATGCCGCACACTTCGAACATCCATTTTCACACAAAAAAGTGAGAGATATGTCCAAGAAAAAACTGATGGCATGGCGTACCCATAGCCCACATATGTGCATGCTATGGCTTAACTTAGGAGGTGTGACAAAGCAATATCTCCTTTCTCCCGGGGAGGACCAAGATTCACCGTGAGGAAAACCTTATTTGGGAACTGAAAAGGCTGCAAAGCTTGTATTTTTATACAAAAATATCAACCCTAAGAATAACCTGTAAAAGTTTATCATTGTCATGTTGATCATCAAATATACTTTTTTTTGAAATTATAATCATTCTGAATAAAAATTTTAGTTACATATCTGTATTATGTACACCCACGTTTGAGAACATTTCATAATTCTTTGAAAGAAACAACAAACAAATCTTTATTTTAATATCTCATTAAAATGATTTAAATCAGTGATTTAAAAAAAATCATTAGATGTAAATTGTGATTTAAATCAAACAATTTAAATCATGGAAAAGGTTAACTTTCATGTCCAAATACTGTGCAAGTATGCATCTTATAAAGCATTATAAGATGCAAGTATGCATCTGTATAAAGCATTTATTGTATTATTGTCATTTATAACCATTCATCTTTTATGTGGATGATCATACTACCTCATCTGAAACTACTAAGATATTGCAATTTTCAATTTCTTCTTCATAGAACTCTAGCAAATTTTCAAAATTTTTAACTTTATTTTTTAAATGAAAGTTTCTTATAACTTTAACACAGCATTCAACCAATGTAAGGTGAAAACAAATTATATTTACAATTACATTTATTATACATTTACAATCTAAATGAATCAAGGCAAAATAAGTATGTTAAACATACCATCAGGAACCATTTTCTCATCCATCATATCCATAACCAGTTCCTTGTCAGGTACATCAGGATGAACCAACCTGGAAATTGAAATAAAGATCATATTCTATGATGGACATTGTTTAACATTTAGCTTTGTTCTCTTTCAATGTGAAGCAAACCATGAAATTATTTTTGTGTTTGTATCTATTAGCTCCTCAAAGTGGTGTATACAGACACTTGATTCAATAATGTACTATTTCTAATTCATTTTCAAAGTAATAAAAACTGAAATAGGTCATTTCTAGAATCATTCAACTTCTCATGAATACACATGAAACATGACATTCTATATACAACTATTGTAGCTTAAAATCAACTAAATCACACAACCCTTCCTCTACTATTATTATAAGAGAGAGACAATATTTCTTCTGTGATGTACAAGAAGAAGAAAAAAAGAGTCTGTTTGCATGATTTTTTACACATCTTCATTACACGATTTGATTTGGTCAACATCACCAGTTCCTGCATTAAATTTGGTCAAAACTAGTGGCCCAAGCCAATTCTATGTGCTAAAATTAGCATCCAACAGTGGCATCAAAAAGTGTTAAGAGTTGGGGGTTAAAAATAGTTTTCAAATGTTTTCATTTATTATGGATTGGAAGAGGAAGACACTCATTACCATCAATTCTATATAACATTTCATCCCATCATGACACGCTTATTTTTAAATGTGAACAACATTCATTGACAGATTTCATCTCCTCAATAGTGTGTATCTATTTAAGAACTGTGCGTATTTCGGGCAGCTGCCACCTGGGTGATAATGGATCATACACTTGGTCTCAGCCTCCTGTGCTCTACCCCACCCGTCAGCTGCGAGGGACCTCCCTGTGTGACTGCTCAGCTTCCCTTTGGAACAGAGAATGCACGTTTCCTCTTTCAATGATCAACACTCCTCCTTGGCCTTCTGTAGTTAACAAGAAACTAAAAGGGATGCAATGGGTAGGAAATTCAGTACGGAGTTGGTTTCTCCCCTTCAAAGGTGGTCTAATGGGCAGAATTCTCTTTGAAACAAGTGATTTTATTCTTTTCTCAACAATCAATATGAATTTCAGACACAGAGATGAACAGTTTAATAAAAGTGAATCAGAAAACATTAGCAGTAGGATTATTTTTTGATTATTTCATGTTTATGGATGTGTCAACTGCTTTGGCCATTAGTCCTTTTAGTGTGGTGCATGTTACATCCTGGGAGATGGCAGTGTTTGTCCTCCGCTAGAACGTGAGATCAGGCGCTGACCTACACATCGGCTTACGGAGTTTTCCCTCCAGGTATCTCCGCCAGCGGGGCACCGCAGTAGCCGGCACACACCCTAAGCTCCCGACTGGTCTTCCGACTTGTGTGCTGGTGTAATGCATGTAAACAAGTGTGTGAAAGGGGAAAGGATAGAACACGGAAGAGGAAAGAAAGATCACGCACAGTCCGTGGCCCTGGCCTGTTTTTTTAAGGTATTGATCCGGCATTCGCCTGGTAATATTTGGAGAAACCATGGATAACTTCCGATTAGTGCAGCCGGGTCGCTAGAATTTTTTTCCCGCAGTCACCGGCTGAATTCAACCTAGCTATCTAGCCAAAGTCGAATATCCGTCTCCACCGGAGATTCCCTAGCACCCTTTGATCCTCCTGCAGTTACAGCAGTTGTTACCCCGAGCTATCTCAGCCGGTCGTAAAAGGAGGAGTTCATTCTCAATCTCTGAAGTAATGAGTAAGTTCAAGCGCCAAGCAAAGGCCGCCAGGCCTCTAGTTTCCCCAAGGCCCATCGCCCGAGGGACAGCAGCGCGGCAAACGACACAGTTATTAAACACACACCCTGTTCATGCTTCCTAAGGAATCTTACGGGACAGACATGTCGCAAATGCCTCGCTGCTCGCGATCGAAGTCGAAATCGTCATCGGGACGACGAGAGAACAAACCGAGGAGGCTGCAACCGCAGTCTTGAAAGTGCAAGCATCAATAAAAAAATACCTAATTAAAATACCGCGGGGAGTGAGAAAAGGTCAGCGTTCTCGAGTCGACCACATGTGAGAAATCGCGCTACCAACCTCGCTAGAGTGACGCAAATCCAAAATAGTTTGAATCACCGAAGCCTCGCGCTAGACCTCGATGTAGACCGCGAGGGTGCGAGCAACCCCGTCAGTCACTTAGAACAATGTGGGGTTGTTTTACGAGCGAGGCGAGCGACATCGTTGAATCGATATCGACCGCGACCTCCACGGCGAGCATCGAGGCATCTTCGGCAGGTCCTTAACTTATTAGTTCGTTTTTAGAGAAAACCTGATGTAAACCAAGAAAGTCATTGCTCGATTCTAGGATTCATAATACACGCGAGCAGCCGTCGATTCGAAAAGAGGGAAAGATACAATGAAACGTCACGCATAAGCAACCACTTTACAGGGACAGGGGGATTGCTCTGCTAAACTGAATTCAATTTACGTAGGCGAATTGCTTGCCCTCATCAAGGACCCACGCGGTCCGCCAGCGACCGCGCATTTGCTCTCCCGAAAATTTCTTAACGGCCGGTCCTTTCCCCATCCGCGCTTTAGGAAGAGCACCCTATCTCCGCCATGCCCGATGCACATTTTCCCCAGCACTCTTAGTTTAATTTCACGCTCATTCCAGTCTCAGATATTCTACAACGTAATAAAGAAATGCGGATCGCAGGTGGTCTCTCGCGAACTCTCGCGGGTGAACCTTGTGGCGACGTGCGCTTAAGGGTTGCCTATCACTCAGGGGCAAATGTCCTACGCATGGATGTTATTTGAAATTTTCGATCTTGTGTCCTTTGGCGAAAAGTGATCATCTTCGAACCCTCTAAGTGCCACCGAAGTTTGTAACATTCATTCCGAGACTCCCGTATAATTCGAATTGCTTCAAGCATTAGCGGCTCTAACTGGGAATCGATCTCAGGTTTATGTCCAGTTGCTTTAATCACTGAGCTACCAATGCTCCGAACGCAACCACAGATTCTGCTGCATTGCCAGCTATTTGATTGTCTTTAGACTGGCTAGAGCGCTACAGAGTCTGGCGCGCGGAAGATTACGGCAGGGCTCGAGCTGCAACCGTCAGGAGCCGTCCGCTCGCTGGGCGTTTACATCAGGTTTCCCCTGGGCGGGCGGGCGGGGCGGGGGGAAGGCGGGTGGACTCACCCGGGGTCGAGGCCGAGGGCGCCGAGCGGGCCGAGCGCGCCCAGGGCGGCGAGGGCGTCGGGCGCCAGGTGCAGCAGCGCCTCGTCGGGGCGCTGGGCGCCGCCGCCGCCGCCGAGGGCCGGAGCCAGGGCCAGCGCCTGCGGAGGGGCCGGCGCGGGCGGCGGCGGCGGGGGCAGCAGGCGCTGCGAGGCGGGCGGCGGCCCCGCCTGGGACGCCCCGCCCCCGCCGCCGCCCACGCCCCCGCCCCCGCCGCCCGCCCCGTAGCCCCAGTCGTCGTCGTGCGCCAGCGGGTGCGCCAGGGGGTGGCCGCCCAGCGACAGCTCCTTGTCGCCCCAGTCGCAGCCGCGCGGCAGCACCTCCCAGTCGGGCGGCGGGCCGCGCCTGGCACACCACACGCACACGCACCATCAGCCATGGGGGCAGGTCGGAACGACTTCATACGAAAACCAAGTAGGGGCAGGGCGGGGCGAGAAGAGGGTGGTCGGGGCGGAAGGGGCGAGGCGGTGTAGGGTTGCGAGGTAGGAGAGCGGGGTAGGGAGTGGGGTAGGGTGACTAGGTTTGGTTTGGAGGGGCGGAGCGAAGGGGGGCGAGGGAAAGCCTGACGTGATGGGGAAGGATTGCAGGACGGTGTATTGAAGGAGTGGGACGGGGGTGGGAACACTTCTGTCCACTCCTTCCCCAGTGCTAGGCTGAAGGCAATTTACACAGGCGGATTGTTTGTCCTCGCTAAGGCCCCCATCGACGACGCATTTCCCTTCCTGACACTCCGTCATCAACACTTTCCCTATCAACGCCCAGACGCCGTCTTTGCGACTTTATACGACGCCTGCCCCTTTTTTTCTTATTTTCTTTTTTTTTTTACTTTCCATGTTAGGTTCTCTGAGCGAGTGATGTAACGACTTTTGTGAATGGCGCAAAACTCTCAAGTCTTATCTTTAGTCTGAACTTCGGTTAAAAGAACGAGTGATCGTAACGAGGAAACCTCTCTCGGGCCGCTTAAATTCTCTGCTGCTTACAATTAGTCCAGAGAATCGTTGCCTTTCTTCTCACGTGTCCGTTTGTGTCCCCGCCCCCTCTGCGCAAAAAAGTTTCGAGGACTACTAAGTCATTTCTTTTCCCTTTACTTTGATAAAGTTCGATATTTTTTGGACGAACTCACTTATCCTGTTCAGCGGCAAATCTAGGACGACGGATCAATCCCGATCATCAAATGAGGGTTGGATGAACTGGCCAGGATTACAGCAAAACACAGAATTGTTGAATATCACTAAACTTCCTAGGTTTTCCGATTTTTTTTCATTCCTTTCATCATTAAAATGAATCATTTTGTGAGAAAGCTTACAAAAACGCAGACGAAGAAAAATATTTCGAAAAAATGAATGAACATTGGTAGAGTGATGGTAATGATATTCTTCTCTGACAAAGAGGGGGATTGCTCTGGAATCCTTTCATTGAAGATTGAAAAAGTACTGCCGAAGAAGGAAAATGATTTTAAACAATAAACCAAAATAAGAGAATGTTATTTCAATTTAACACCATTTATAGTGCCCAAAGCAAAAATTATAAAACTCTTCAGACCGGAAATGACTAATACCATAACTTCTCCTTGCAGGCACAAGAAGAGGCTACAAGCTAATGCACGAAGATTGGTTGGAATTTACAACACTAACATGAACTTGGAAGATAATGTGTCAGTTGAAAAAGACAGGAGGAAACTTCAAAGACCTCGAAAAACTTCAAGAATGAAATAGTTCAAGGACCAAGAGGAATGTGGATGTTAAAAAATTAACATTATTGACTGCAGTGAAATGTATGCCTAAAGGGAAAAGTTTTATCAACGTACCACAAAATAACTTAAAAAGGAAGGATGAATGTGAATGTCAAGTATAGGATAGTCTGTATATTCGGTAGTCAAAAGAACATATAGAAAGATCTTAACAATTAGCCCAGCAAAAGGGAATAGATCATAGTGGACTCTGTGCCAGATCCAATATTGACATCTTCAGCATGAAACGGGAGATAAATCCTCAAACTACAACCAGGAGACTCATTTAGTGTTTGCAGAGTTTAATTTCATAGCACATCTATTCACATTCAAATGACTTTCAAATACCAAGTTGTCCAACAAATTTGTTGGATTTGTGACTCTCCAGAACTGCATAGGGAATCTAAGTATTTCTTACTGAGATAAGGTTGTTTACAAATAACATGGCACATGGCAAGTAAAATGAATTCAGCAATTTAAAGGTCTGTGGCCTCCAGTTCAAACAGAACATTTACAATTTGGGGCAGGAAAGTTAGAAATCAATGTTATGGAGTTATTACATTGTTGCATTTTCCCTTATTATTATTATTATTATTATTATTATTATTATTATTATTATTATTATTATTATTATTATTATTATTATTGTTATTATCAACATTAAATATTTATGTTTTCCAATGAAGTGGATATTCTTCTGACACTTCTGTCTCATGAAAGGCAAAAATGAAAACAGAACACAAAATTATTAAGGAGAGAAGTATTGAACCCATTTCTGAAAGTCCGAGGAAAGAAAAGGAAGAAAAAGAAGAAAGAAATAGAATTGTACAATCCCATGAAACCGAGAGAGAGTGAATGAATGTGGTGGGATGTGTATAAATAAAGGAATTGTCAACAACAGGACTGTCTCAATCTTCAAATTTCACCCAATTCCAGCCGAAGTCACACAGTGAAGATAACCTAACTCTCTCAAAATATCTGAAGAAACGATACAACAGGAAAAATATTCAATATTTCACAGAAGCTGGTTTACAAGAGGTGGAGAAGCAACAACCTATGCTACCACTCTGTTAATGTTTTACCACACCAAACCAAACAATATTGTCATGGAATCATTACGGTTGAGAATTTGAATTAATTGTAATGTTCTCAATATTCTAGAACACAGACCACCTTTTATAATGACTGTCTGTCAATAGCAATAAATTCTTACAACTTAATAATGCAGCCAACCACTTCACATTTTTTTAAAATTGCTTTGAATTTGCACGTTTCACATCTCAGTACGCATGATTTAACTCATGGAAATGATTGAGTAGGACATTGGGAGATGGGAGGAGGCAGCAATTAAGTAAAAGAGCAAATAATGGACATGGTTGTAGTTCGTACAAGGTGGTAGTAATGATTTATACAAGTAACCAACAGAGCATAATTTGTGTTATCAGCTGTGACATTCAATACTACTTACAATTTTGTAATACTACCTTCTTGTAAGAAAAAATCCTACATGTATACTTTACATTCTACCTATACATTCAACCTATACAATCCTACATGTAACCTATACAATTGGTTTTGTATAGGAGTTTGCACCATCTTTCACTACCACTATTTGTTTGGATAGTTAATGGATGACAGTCAGTGCAATGAACACTGCCTTCCGTTCAAGAGTGGCTTTGTTTGATGTTATGTTGATATAATAGTAGCAATATTACGTAATAGTTATCAACATCATGAGACCAATAAACAGCGAATAATAGAAGCTAGTGGAGTTTGTAAACTAAGGTGATAGCCAAGGTTTAAAACCAACCGAATGTGTTATTTGTGGCCATTTGTCATTCAGTACTTTTCATAAAACTATATTCTTACAAGGGAGAATCAATTAATAGTTATTTAAATAAATAATAATTTGATTACACATTGAAATTATTAAGAATAAAAAACTATTCTTAAATGTATTATACTAGAGTGTATTGTGCAGGACCTCCAGAGGTCCTGCATACGCATGCATTCATTTCCAAGGTCAATGCGATCTAGGTTTAAACAAGAAACAGAATTTCTTGAGTAGGAGTACTCATCTGCCGTTCATTAGCTACAACTCGATTGTTCTTAACAGACGGCGGCTGTTAAAAGCAACTTTCCGACACTCTTATTTGATTGTGTAAGTCAATATATCACTAGTGTAATATGAAAAAGAATACTTGAGAAGTGCACTCACCTGCCGCGGCCGTCCCACTCGCGCCGGCTGTCGCTGTAGTCGCGCGTGTCCCAGTCGCGGCCCTTGATGGACGGGCCGGGCCCGGGGCCTGCGCCGCCCGCGCCGCCGCCCACGCCCACGCCGACACCTCCGCCCTCGTGCAGCTCGCGCTCCCGCTCTCGGTCCCGGTCTCGGTCCCGGTCCCTCTCTCTGTCGCGGTCCCGGTCGCGATCGCGGTCCCGGTCTCGGTCGCGCTCGCGGTCCCGATCGCGATCGCGCTCCCGGTCGCGGTCGCGGTCGCGGTCGCGGTCCCGGTCGCGCTCGCGATCGCGGTCCCGCTCACGGTCCCGGTCCCGGTCGCGGTCGCGGTCCCGGTCGCGGTCCCGGTCGCGGTCTCGGTCGCGCTCCCGGTCGCGATCGCGGTCGCGGTCCCAGTCGCGCGCGTCCCGCTCTCGATCGCGGTCGCGCGAACGCAGCGACTCCATGCTGTTGCGGCTGCTGCCGCCGCCGCCTTCGCGCTCACGCTCGCGCTCGCGCTCTCGGTCGCGCTCGCGCTCACGTTCGCGGTCGCGATCTCGGTCGCGGTCGCGGTCTCGCTCCTGCACAGGAACCACAGCACACACATCACTGGCGATACCCACGAGGGATGCGACACCGTCCACAAAAAAGATTTTTTCAAACATCGATGTTTAAAATGAAAACTATCTAAACCCATTGATGTTTTTAAGCAACCTAATTTACTGAAGAGTTTACTGTTGTTCCTGAAGGTGCTTGATACATTATATAAATAGAAAATATGTGAAATGTCCATTGGGAATCTAGTCGTGAACGAAAACAGGAAACCAAAGTCCAGGTGTCAGTAGCTGTTCATCATTACATTTTCGTGGAACATGTCACACTCTTCAAGATAATTGACAACTGAAGATGCAAGATGGAAACAAGAACTTCTTCTTGCATGTTCACATGTCAATGAATCTGATGAGGTTGACACACATTCCACGAAATGTAATGATCAACAGCTACTGACATCTAGACTTTGGTCTCCTGTTTTCATTCACGAGTAGATTCCCAATGGGCATTTTTATATTTTTTCTATTTATATAAAAAATATAATTGAGGGTTAAGAAAAAGAAGTCACAAATGATCAGAACAATTAAAAGAACATTTTTTCTGGTTGAATAATACAAATACAATATAATAAATATATTGCAGAAAACTCGTCTAACTTATTTTTTATCCTTTGGTCATTTTGGTATGAAAAAATATTCAATTTGTTTCTCCATGAAAAGTATTAGTTTTTTGTTGTTCTTGCTATTACAGTATGGTTTTAATTAAAAAATAATATCTGAGCACGTAAAAACATCTAGCACAAAGTATCAATGTTAAAAAAAAAATTACCACAAAACATCAATATTAAACATTGGGTTCAATAAATCAATATTAAATACATTTTTGTGTTTATAAAAACATGATGTATTGAAAGCATCGATATTGGTGCTGCATCCTATCCAGGCCAGGAGGATCCAAACCATTTCATCATAAGGAAAGCATCAAATAGTTTTATAACACTTTCCGATTATGCTTTTTGAGAGCAAAACGTTTCCATTCCTTTCTCAATTTTGGAAACAGTTCCAAAAGGTTATCTTTGGATTACAACACATTTTTCTAATCACTATTTCGAGCAAAATATTAAGCAAATACACGATTTACATTTGATCATATTTACAGGAATAATTGCTTTGGACAGTTAATAAAGAAATAGCCTCTTTGCACTTTGAGGCATCTGTAAAACACAACAGAATATTTTATCTTTTAAAAGATTATACTTAAAAAACACGAAAACTAAGACATCAGTTGCTTGATCTAGAGACCTTTCTCAAAATGTGAAGCAAAACATTACAAGAAATTTAGAAAACCAAAATAGTTTGATTTAATTCTGGTGTCAGCATGACATTTAACGATAAATACTAGGTGAATCATTTCAGATGGGGAAAATATCAACACTGTCTTTTTAATTAGAATGAACAAATGTTTCTAATGTCATTTTGCTGAGAAACACTTTGTAACTGATCAGCAGTTTCTTGACAATTTCTCTTCTTTTACAACGTTCAGAAGGTTGTGCTTATAGTGAATCAAAGTGGTGAGGATAGTCCTACGTATAAATAGTCCTAAGGATAAAAATGCAAATTTGGGAATTGATGTAATTGGGGAGCAAATTTCTGACAGTTCTGTTGCACACGGCCTTCAGATCCTGTTCGATTTTAGACCCATTGTACCTTAGCACTGGAGCCAGCTGGCATGTTTGTAGTACACTTATTTGCCAGTCAAGCTAACGACCTCATGAGTCTAAAATTGGTGCTTTGAGACTGGGAAATGTGCATTTAGTTGTTGTGATATACAGACTGAAACGAAATTGAAACATTTCAAAAAACTCTTTCTAAGGAAATATATGCTATGAGGGCAAAACAAAAAAAAAGGAATTCTTTATTGCCATTAGGGCCATTGCCGGTGTAGTTGAAATGACTCACCGCGAAATGACTCACCCCGAAATGATTCACCTTGTATTTTGGTTTGGATTCCCTTCATTGAACGGCACTTTAATGAGTGTAATGGAAGCTTACCCGATCAGGTGGTCCGGCGGGGCCGCCGACGCCCAGGCCGAGCCCGAGCCCCAGGCCCAGGCCCAGCCCCAGGCCGAGGCCGGGCGCGCCGCCGAGGCCGGGCCCGCCGCCCAGGCCAGGGCCGGGGCCGGGGGGCCCGCCCGCGCCGCCGGGGCCGGGGCCGGCGCCGCCCCGGGCGCGCCCGCGCCGCGACGGCGGCGGCGGAGGGGGGTCCTCGGCCGAGGCGTAGCCCCCGCCGCCCAGGCGCCCGCGCTCCAGCAGCCCGCGCGGCGCAGGCACGTCCTCGTGGCCGCCCGGCGCGCCGCCGCCCTCCTCGTAGCGCACGTCGCCGTAGCGCCCGCCGCGCTCCTCGCCGCGCCCTGCGCACGCCACCACCACTCACGTCACTCACTACTCAGCCCCGCGGTTCCACCCCCAACCCTCACTTGCACTTAGATCTCAACACTCACACCCCGGGCTTCCAGGTGGCACCACCCACAACCCTCACTTGCACTTAGATCTCAACACTCGCATCCCGGGCTTCCAGGTGGCACCACCCACAACCCTCACTTGCACTTAGATCTCAACACTCACATCCCGGGCTTCCAGGTGGCACCACCCACAACCCTCACTTGCACTTAGATCTCAACACTCACATCCCGGGCTTCCAGGTGGCACCACCCACAACCCTCACTTGCACTTAGATCTCAACATTCACACCCTGGGCTTCCAAGTGTCACCACCCAAAACCCTCACTCACACTCAGATCTCAACACTCTCACACTTGGCTTTCAACTCACACCATTCCCTCCCACATATTCACAGCCCTCCCTCACAGCTCTCACCACCCACACTCCTCACTCACTACTCCCACATCTCTAATTCTCAGATCTTAACACTCACACACCTCATTTTCAGATCTCAACACACACCCTTGGCTTTCAGCTCTCACATCTCATTATCCACAGCCCTTGCTCTCAGCTCTCGCTATCAACATCCCTTTCTCTCTCGACTATCACCAATTATTGGTTGTCAGGCCCCTCCACCTACACCCTTCGCACTCGCAACTCAACACACATCCCTGGCTTTCAGCTCTCCCCACTAAACACCTTGATACCACTTAACTATCAACACTTACACCCCCTCACACAGATCTCAATAGTCTTATCCCACTCTCAAATCTTATCACTCTTATCCTTTATACAAGGCTACTCACATCCTTTGCTTTGAAAACTCTTCCCACTCTCTCAACAAGCACATCCATCACTCTCTGTTTTCAACACTCATATTCCCTCACAACGATCTCATGAATCTCACCCTTCACACTAATTATTACATCCCCTCACACCCACATCAGACCACTTGTATCCCTCACTTATAGCTCTCTCACTCCTCACACATATTTCACCCTCTCTCACAGATCTTACCACTCTTCCCCTCAATCTCACCACTTTTCCCCTCAAGCAGATCTCATCACTCTTCCCCTCACTCTAGGCTCCCACCGCCAACACCCTTGGCTTTCAGGTCTCATCACTTGCTTCTAGTTATAACCATTCACATCCCTTGCACTCAGATCTCAAAACTCACATACCCCTCTCATAGACCTCTCCACTCTTGCCCCCTCTCCCTCAGCTCCCACCACTCACACCCCTCGTTATCAATCTCACAAGTCCCATCTGTCACTCTGAAATCTACCACTCTCACCCCTTGTCCTCAACTCTCATGTCTCTCACTCTCAGATCTCACTACCCACACCTCTCAAACTTTGTTCACACCACTGCCACACAGATCTCACTACTCTTACCCCTCACCATTGGCTTTCCCCATTCACACTCTTTGCTCTCAGGCCTCACAGTCTATTTTGGTCTTATGCTAATGTGTCAGAGCCGTGGAGCTCTAAAGCAAACTGCAGCAAAGCGCCACTCACCTCTGCGGCCGTCGTAGGGGCTGTCGTACGCCTTGTCGTCGGGCGGCGGGGGCGGGGGCGCGCGGCGGTCGCGCTCGCGGTCGCGGTCCCTGTCCCTATCCCGATCCCTCTCGCGGTCCCTGTCTCTGTCCCGGTCGCGATCGCGTTCCCTGTCCCGATCGCGATCCCTGTCCCGGTCCCGGTCGCGATCCCTCTCCCGGTCCCGTTCCGAGTCGCGGCCGCGCATCGGGTAGTCCCGTTCGCTGTGCGCGTCGCGGTCTCGTTCGCGTTCCCTCTCCCGCTCCCGTTCGCGTTCGCGCTCCAGGTGCGCCGCGCGCTCCAACCCCCCTCCGCCGCCTCCCCGGTCGCGGTCCCGGTCCCGGTCGAAGCTGCGCTCGGAAGCGCGGTCCAAGCTCCTCTCCGCCGCCCGCTCCAACCCGCGCTCCAGGGCGCGCTCCAGCCCGCGCTCCAGCCCGCGCGCCAGCCCTCGCCCGCCCAGCCCGCCGCCGCGGTCCAGCCCGCCCCCGCGCTCCCGGTCCACGTTCCTGCCCAGTCCCACGCCGCTGCGATCCCGCTCGCGCTCCCGGTCCCGCTCGCGTTCCCGCTCCCGCTCCCTCTCCCCGCCCTTGTCCAGCCCCAGGCCCTTGGGCGCCAGGTGCGCGCCGGGGAAGTCGTGGGGCGGGCCCTTGCCCGGCGGCCCCACGTCCCGCGCCAGCCCCGGGTGCTGCGTCATCAGGCTCAGCAGCGACGGCAGCTCGCGCTCGTACTCGCGCGCCTTGCTCAGCTCCTTCTCGCGCTCCCGCTCGCGTTCGCGTTCCCGTTCGCGCTCCCGCTCGCGTTCGCGCTGCCGCTCGCGGCACCGCTCCAGGGCCTCCTCGCGCTCCTTCTCGCGCGCCGAGTCACGCCCTTCGCGGCCCCCACCGCCGCCGCCTCCCCCGCCGCCGCCACCGCCCACCCCGCGTCCCTCCTTCTCCCGCGCCCCGCGCTCCCGCTCGCGGTCGCGTTCCCGCTCGCGGTCCCGTTCGCGCTCCCGCTCCCGTTCGCGCTCCCGTTCACGCTCCCGCTCGCGCTCCCGCTCCGACTCGCCGTGATCTCGACCTGCAACAGACAAAACACTTTCCGTATTCTCCGAAGAGTGACTTTTGACGTCCAATCAGTTGGAAGCGAGCTGAAATACCGAAAGTTAAGTCGTAACGAAGCTTCCGATCGGATAACCGCGTCCAGCTCATTCTACATAAAAGTCACAATTTAATGCAAAGAATAGTCCAGAGATGGCCGAACCGTCGACGCCGAACTCGCGCAAAGAATCTGTGCAATGCTGGTCAGAGAGAAGGGAGATGGCTAGTGAATGCCATCTCAAAAACATCGACTTTCTAACTTTTTGACTGGCAGCTTCGGCAGGGAAAAAAATTGCATTTACATTTCATGAAAGAAACCACACACATCACACCAATGTAAGAAATTATTAACACAACGAAAACAGAATTTCTAGACATTTTAAGCACTAGCTTGCACTAGGTTACCTTATGTTTCCTGAATAGCAACAGTATGTGACAACGCCTCTACTGCATGTGTGTAGTAGAGGCATTGTCTCCACTCTTGTATGTCTCACTCGCGAGTCATTGAGTGCACAATTATCTCACA
The DNA here is from genome assembly GCA_011170035.1 of Teleogryllus occipitalis. NCBI lineage: Eukaryota > Metazoa > Arthropoda > Insecta > Orthoptera > Gryllidae > Teleogryllus > Teleogryllus occipitalis. The sequence continues at coordinate 4,543 of BLKR01015258.1, read as the reverse complement.
TGAACTCTTCTAGCAGCTCCAGAGGCAAATGTCTGTAGATCACAGTATCTCCTTCAGGCTGTCTAACCTGGAGTTGCTCCACTGGGTTCAGACAGAAGACGCAGGAAAACAGCTGCTTGGATAATCCTCTGCAGCTGTTACTGTCAGTCTCATAGTTGGTTCTGTGAGCTTGCAATTCTATCTGTTATGTTTTGCATGTGTACAGCTGATATTTACTAGTTGGATAGTTTGATCAAGTTCTTATTTCTGCTCCATTTTCCTTTGGTAGCAAGCAGTAAGGTTAAAAAACCTACATTTACTCAGAAGTTTCTAACATTTGGCGACCATTGCCTTACCTAGCCAAACCCCTCGCTCTATCTCCACTGGCACCAGGAGGGCACAAGTTGTTCCAGAGGGGGACATTCAAAACTCCCTTGGGATCAAATCAAAGAATTGATGAGTGAAGAACTTTGCTCACACATCTGAATATATTATCAGACTACTCTCGGAAACATTTTCTAGTCCAATTTCCTTGATTTGAACATCTCAAAGCAAACACGCCACATATTGTGGATTAATGGTATCCCAGACAAGAAGAAATTAACACTTTCCCAATAGGGGGCATCAAAGTCTCTAGGAGTGGTTGATCCCCAGCACCCCCACCCCATCAATTTGCACCCTTGGCACCATGCTTGCCTTTGTCGACACAAATGCACCCATTGCGCAGGCTTCACCACCTTCTATTATACTTTAAAGGACATTGATCTTTCAAGGATATCAAATGAATTCTGAGATTTCTATTCTAAACAATTGGTAACACGTTCCTGAAATAATGGATCTCTACAGTCCAACAATACAAACATTTAATTGGCTCAGAGATTCTTAACTTCCAAGGTGCAGCTCTAGAAATTAGAGATGCTACAATGTTTTTACTAGAGATTAGAAAATTCCTATTTTTATTCTAAAGAACAAAGAATGAAAAATGAACGATTTTGACGAAATTATATTTTGCTTTTTGCATATTTTTACATAAATGTCGGTTTAAACATTTATCTTTTCATATGTGCTTTAACCCATCAACGCCCGGTGTTCTCGTTTGGGGACGCACATTTCTGGTCAACTGAAATTTGCTTCATTTGCAATAATTTTCAATTTTTATTTCTTCAATAGAAGTAGATATGCTAAATGAAACATATAAGCAATTTTTTTTCTTTCCTGATAGCTACATGTCAATTTAACCAAACTCTCTTAAGTACTGTACACTCCTCGGCAGGATGTTTTCACGATTTGTTGTTGGTTGGTTGGTTTTTTCGTGTTTCCGGGCGCGTCAACAGCTTCGGTCATTAGTCCCGTAAGTGTAGTGCATGTTTGTTTTCGAGAAATGGCGGGGATTTCCCCCCGCTGGATGGCGAGATCCGGCGCCGACCTACCGTCGACTAGTGGGGTTTCCCCCCTAACCAGGACTCTCCCACCAGCGGGTCACCGCCCCAGCCGGGACAAGCTCTAAGTTCCCGACCGGTCTCCTGAAATATGTGGCAGTGTAGTGCATGTGAGTGTGTGTGTGTAAGGGGAGAGGAGAGGTCAAGGAAGAGGAAGGAAAGATCGCGCGCGGTCCGTGGCCCGTTTGGTAGGGTACTGCTCGGCATTCGCCTGGTGTTGATAGGAGAAACCAAGGAAAACTACCGATCAGAGCAGCCGGCCGCTAGAATTTTCCTCCAGACAGCGACTGAATTTTGACCTAGCTGAAAAGCTAGTGTCGAAAATCCTGCCGCCGTCAGGACTCAAACCTAGGACCTCCCGGTCGGAGGCGCTGCAATAACATCAGTTGATCAGCTACCGCTCCCGGTTTCATGATTTGTGAAGTCTGAATCTTCATCAAAAACCATGCTTAGCTGCTATGTGCCTGTGGTTAAGTTGGAGGGTGGTTAAGCTGGCGGCGCTAGCCAAATTTGTTTACTATGCTCCGTGAAGTCACGAAGGTTAAGTGAATTCGACTCACACGTTCCTGGTTGGGTGACCGGCCAGGAACCCCGGGATATATAACGGTGTCAAGCCCCTGGCCGAAGGGATTAGGCACTGACTGACTGCGACGTGACGAGACTTGACATAGTAATTATTCAGTATAGTATGCCCAGTAACGGAGGATTACTCCAGAACAATGTGCTCAACACCCAACAAGGGTTAAGAGACACGTTTTTTGTTTTTTTTCGTTTGGTTTGGTGAGGCCTGTGAAATGCAAGTGGTGATTGGTCCACACCGAAGCTGGCACGGCATATGCAGCTAAGTTCTAAGTTCAGTTTTGCTACTTTTTACAGCACAATGGATTAGCATTATAAGTTGCAAGAGCAAGCTATCAGAGAGCCTTAACAATGACTCTGGGGTTATGGACGTGAGGACAATGGAAGCACAACGAAGCGGAATGGAAGTATGCACAGAAAATTAATTTGATTAACGGGTTAACATGTGCATGTTTTTTCACCGTTAAAAATCCACAGCTTTGATTGTGTTTAAATTCGCACACTTGGGTGTAACAGTCTGATACGCTACCCATTACACCACAAAAACCACAAATTGTATAAATTATTATTATTAAGAACTTGTTCTGCTACCCATTCACAGACTAAAGGTCCATTCACAATGCAAACATAAACATACACATGGTGTTAACATAAAAGTTAGGACTACGTCCATACACGGACTCATTCACAATGCGTTCACCTAAGCATAACAAGTAAGATGTTAACTTAATAGCTTGCAAGCTTCAAGCTTCTGTGCTTATGCTTATGTCAGAAATAAGAAATGTACCAATCACAGTACGTTAACTCAAAATCGAGTATCGAAATAAGTCAATAGATGATCGAACACAATCCTTAGCAAGAGCCTCCCCATCATGGACACAGTTGATATCTTGAAATCTATTCTCACATCTAACCAATAGTAAACTAGAATAGAAACTAGCCAATAGAAACTCTTATTTTGCTTACGTTCATGTTCGACATTGTGAATACTTCTGTCCATCACTTATGTTGATGTTTATGTCAATGTGTTATGCTTATGTGAACGGAGGCAACGTACTTTTGGGCACGAAGTCCCTGTCCTGCGCCGTCTTCTCCACGATGCCCGGCAGCATCTGCGAGTCGGCGCGCTTGCGGGCGGCGGCGGCCGCGTGCGCGTGGGCGTGGGCGGCCGCGGCGGCCGCGTGCGCGTGCACGTGCGCGGCGAGCCCGCCGCCCAGCCCGGGGCCCGGGCCCGGCCCCGCGCGCTCCAGGCCGGCCTCCCGCGCCCCGCCCCCGCCCCCGCCGCCCCGCTCCTTGTCCCGCGCGCCGCCGCCCCCGCGCTCCTCGTGGCGGCGCCCGTCGTCCTTCTTGCCGCGCGGCACCTCCTCGTCCTTGTCGCCGCCGCCGCGGCCGCCGCGCTCGTGCTCCTTCCTGCACACGAAGATATCGACGCCATTAAAAGACATTTATTCGTTTGACAAGTACAGATGCAATGGAGTTATTTACTAAACTAGTACAGAAATTCAGAGTACTTATTTACAACACTAGTACAGAAATTGAGAAGAGTTATTTACAAAAATACCACAGAAATTGGGAATAGTTATTTACAAAACTAGTAGTACAGAAATTGAGACTTTGGCGTACGACCGAAACATTGACGGACGAGGTGGCAGCCGAGTCTGCCATTTTGAAATGGGTATGCCAAAACACTTTCCCACGACTTGCCTTCATTATTTTTTGAACACGAATTCATGGAAACTTACAAGTACATAACCTTGGGACGATTCTCAATAAGCGAGGTGGCAGCCTGGTTTACTCATATCGCCCGAGTGGGTTATTTACTTTGCCGTTATCAATTGTTTTATGTGGTCGTGACTTCTTTACAGAACACGTACAGCAAACCATGACGACGTACACGTACAATCTCATAGTTTAATAAAATGTCCTACGTTTCCTATTTCATAAGTCTTGGTTGAAAGCAAACCTGGTGAGGATTTTTTTGAAAACTGGCAAAGAATTTAATTCTATAACACAGAAAATGCCTGTTGGATCAATTTTCACATAGACTGGCAAACTTTCAAAATCAAATCAATAGATTGGAAAATGTACATCAATTCTTTATAGTCACAACTTTCCATTTGAGATTTGAAGACTCCTATTTACAGTGTAATAGCATCCACTCCCAATATCCTAACACGAATATTTGGGGGAATTTAATGGTATTTTTATTTAAAGTGTCCTGATTGACTATCCACTTTCATCACGTCAATTGAATTTTCAAGTTCCCAATCATCCCAAAAATGCATTAGTTTTTCCCAACAAACGCTGACATCAACTTAAATTTCTCTCTACAATGTGGCCAATGAGCAATCTTGTGATAGATTGATTCGAATTATAAAATTTTCCAAACCTGTGCCCGACAACTATGTTTACCTCTGCTGTGTTTTGTAAACCTTTGTGTTTTGGAAATAAATTAATACTGAAAATCCAAATGAGGATCTATCTTAGGGTGACTGACGTAACTACAAATTTTGCATTTTTTAAATTTAAATTCACAATCAGAATTA